>CAJUYI010001139.1:31356-66321 GCA_910591695.1 Galerucella pusilla
AAATGTACATTTTGATTTGGTTACAGTTTACGTAAACAAATATCCTGTTTTAAAATGTTTTCCGTCAAGCCTTATGTTTGCATCTGAACGCATAAAGTTTCTTCATAGATATCGAGTTTCGCAGACGTAACATTAGAAGGGATAAAAAATTGCTTACCGAATGAAAATGTATTTCTTACCGTATTGTTTACACTTGCGTCATTTTAAAAGCATTGTTGTTTTTTTTTGTATTTTCTCTTGAAATCAAGTATATTGAAATGAGTTTCAGTTCCCATCATTATTTATAGGAAATCAGAATTAGGTAATAATCTTAATGAAATTTTTCACTGTTTTGAAAGTATGTTTGCAGAAGTTATAAAAACTGTTTGTAGTAGGGATATTACTTGTCACACAAAATACATCAGTGATTATTTGTTAGAAATTATCAAGTAGTTTTTGATTCCCTGATTTTACACGGCCATAGTGAGACTATTGGCGACGTGAGACATCTCCAGATGGCATAGCAATAATTCAGAATCCTAGGGACACTTACCAACAAAAAGCCGCTTCGCGGTCGGATTATTTAGACTGTCAAACTGACACTCTTTGTAATAATTATGCAACAAGTTATCGATGTATAACCTGATTATTTTGAAGTACTTATAGTATTACTATAGGAGTTTTACGATTAAAAGGCAATAATATCATTTTTAGTTACTTTCCTGCTTATCAGAAAAAATATTAGTTCACCAACCGTAAATACAATAAAATTAATCCTCAACAGACAGGGCAATTTACAGCTAACGGGTTGGCAAATCTTCAAGACGTTGTCAGATCAACTGGTAAAATTCCCCAGTTTGTTTTGACGTTTATTGACATTCGATCATCGTCCAATATTTACAAGTTATTTGGTTATTTTGAACGAGAATGCCGAAATGGGGGCTCGCTTCTCCCGATTACTGCTGTAAGAGACGTAAGTGATGGTATTCGCTATTTGTATCCATTATTATTAAAGGCTGTCAATCCAACATCAGATTGACTTTTCTAGTTTTCGCTAAGTAAAGAAAAAAACTACAGCTTGGCAACATCACAATATTTTGTTTTGCAACGTCATCGTCTTTTTATCGTAAATAAACTATACTGACTATATTTTTGAGTATAGACTCCAATTTTAAATTTTGATATTTTATTTATACGTTTTATAATTCGAATTGAGATCAATTTTTCATAATAATCTTAGAGTACTTTGATTAAATTTTAGAATTTATCTTATTTTTAATAAAATATAGCAACATTTTTTGACACATCAAATTCAAACTTTTATACCCAAATAACAACAATGTTGCCAGTTATTGTAGATTTTAGTTAGTTGTGTTCTCCTATCTACTCTAATTCCCTCTGCCCCCTGTTTAATAGTCATAATGGGTACAATCTAGCAAGCTATTAAGGGGGATAGGGAATGTGTTTAATAAAAAAATGTATTTTTATTTAAAAATAATGATCGATGTGTTCATGAATAATTTTATAGTTCATTTTAATCTAGAATTAATATCTAATTTATTGTACAAAATAATCGATTTATATTCATGTAAAGATAACCTGAATCATAAAGTTAACTGACACATGCAGCAAGTAACGGTTAAACGTATTCATTTATTTATTTCAAGGGAACTAATAAAAACTTTTACTGTGTTATGTGTCGTGCATTATATTGCAACTGACCTTCATTCAAATGTAGTAATAATTATAACAAGGAATCTCATTTAACTACAATTAAAACTTATTTCTCTACCAGCGTGCTGAAAAGTTGAAATTTCTTTTCTGCACTTTTAAGTATATATTTCAAATCTTTCCTACGCAGTTTGTTGGCTTTCTCTACACTTTTTGTGTTTTCTATGCACTTTTTTGAGCTTTAAATAAACTTTTCTTGTATTCCATTCAGTTTTCTTTTATCAAACATTAATTTCCGGTTATACCGGAAGTGAGCAGCAGCTTTTTTATTTCAAAAAGAACACAAGTCCAGTTTACTCAAATGAAATAAAACTGTCGCTGTGCTTGTCGTTGATTTAGTAGTGAGCAAGGGGATCATTATCAATTGCACCTTTTCTTTACGACTTGCGTTCGCATTATACTATAAATACTAGTTTGTACTACAGTAAGTAACATAACAGTAACATCCTATACAGGGTGTACCAATCTTACGACAAACTTCGGTATATGGGTTATTTTGAGATATCAAAAAATATTATCAAAAAAAAAATAGTAGACGTGTTGAAGGTCCATATTTTGAAATGATATCGAACTATACAGAGTGCTGCATAACTCCGTTACAAACCAAACATATGATTTTTCAAATGGAAACCCCTGTATATTATACCAAATTCTGATTGGTTACATTTTTTTGAAGCAAAATTAATAATAAAAAAGGTTTCCATATGATTCCAACTTAGGAGGACATTGAATATTTAAAACTCCCCATTTTTTCCTTTACGGACGCACATGCCCTTATATATATACTACATTGTAATCATTGTAACTTGAATATTTCAATTTAACAAGGCATGAATCGAAGACAACAGTGCAGAAATAGATGTTAACCTTACTCCATTTTAAATATTTCATATGTATAAGGAGAGTTCTCGTTGTCGGTTTGGCTGAACACAATAAATGTATCTTCTTTGCACCGACAGACTTGTGAGAAAAAATTAAACAGAATTCTAAAATGTTTTTGCTATCTTAATGTATAGTTAATTCCGGTACCTGCAAACAATAGAAAATATATTTTGTTTTTTATAAATAAAATGGAAACTTATTTGGTTCTCGGTATAGTCTATTTGAAAATGATTGATAGTATATAAGAATATTTTTCTACAGGTTGGCTCAGAAATCATTCCAAGTATTTGTTTATCAGATTAGAAAAATTATAGTGGAACTTGGTAAGTCCACCCAGTGCAGCACTAGACACAACCACAAAACAATAACATACTAAAATGTAAATAAGTAAACTATGTGAAAAATTAAGAAGTGATTAAAATGTCTATTTTTTTTTATTCTTGAAGGTAAAAATTACTAAAAATAGTCCAATTGACCTTTTCACTCTCGTAGAGAGTTGAATAAATTCTTTAACGTATCCCTTTACATGATATAACGAGAATAGAATATTTATGAATAAACTTGAAGGTTAACTTTATCCAAAATCAATTTCAAAAGCTTAAGCACGTGTTTCTCTCTCATGCCGAGTATTTCCTTTGATCTACTACTAATGGATTTTTTTTAAAGGGTTAGACAATCCTCACGGAAACTATTGGATCTTGCATCAAATTGTCATGTGCACAACATTATGTTATAAAAGACAATCATTTTCTTGTTGTTAATAATGTTTCATTTTCAGAAAATAAAAGAGAGTTGGTCAATGTATAATGTCGAATTCAAACACTTTTAGGACAATATCTCTTTTTGAATTTATTGTAAAATTTTTCAAAAACTGATACACAAACAATGTAACCAAAATTGCCCGTTGTCAATACAACGTTGAACAGTTATTATGGCAATAAAAAACAATTTTATTTATCACAGAAGGGTTACTTATACAATGTACCAAGTATGAAATTTATTGTTACCAGTTTTTTTGAGATGTACTTAAATAACTGACAACAGCGTCATTTTCAAAGGGCACTACCTCCTAAAAGGGACTTTTGTAGTTTGTGTTTGGCTAGAGAGTTTCTTGACACCATGTATGTACAGTCAAAGTCAAATGAAACGCATAAGACAAACACCAAAATTCATAAAAATTCAATTAGTTTCAATGATTTATGGTAAGCCTTCGCTAAAATGTATTAGAAATACTTCAATTGTGACCTAAAAAACGTAGATCTGTTTGATGGTATAGCAGATGTTTAAATAATAATTATTGTGCATTCCATTTGACTTTGACTGTACATATGATATAATTCATTCAAGGATTACTTGCTAAACTATTACTTGTATTTTGACGAAAATGATCAAATATTCCGACATACGTCTGTTCCGTAAGTGTCCTTTAGGGATTTTATACTACTGACTTTTTGTTCTACCTATCTTTTTAAAAGGAAATCCACATTTCGTCTAAATAAATGTCTAAATAAAAGTGGGAACAGTTTCTTAGAAGTTTTATTCTTTTGTGAGCTACACTAGCCCTTTTATATAAATATTTTCTATTGTCTTACTTTTTATAAATAGAAATCCCTTGTGTGTCCAAAAGATAGAAATTTTAAATAATTTTTCGCATATAATAACACAAGAGGTTTGTATTTTATCAAAGGTAATACCACGAATGCTTCAAATTTTATCGATAATTTTTTCTTTTCAACGAAAACCTGTTTATTTGGCAAAAATATGATCTAAATTCGGTTTGTTTGAATGTTTTTGCCTCAAATAAACAAGTTTAAGTGATGAAAATAAAAAATTATGCGAGAAAATTTGAAGAGCGAGTTGTATTTAGGAAGATCATTTTTTTCATCAAATGTGGGGTGGAATTTTGTATCAAATGTTCAATATCCTACTTGGGTGATGGCACTGAATCGGTTTGTGTTCATTTTTCAATAAACTTCGAAGCACTTTTAGATGTCCATAATGACAAATTCAAAGCAAAATTTTGACGTTTCAATGTGAACAAGGTATTATCGATGAGGGAGCAGAATTATTAGTATAATACCGAATGATTGGCTAGAATAATGTATTGCTATTGGTTAAAACCACCGAAATGTCAGATTTTGACAAGTGAAAAAAAAAATCGAGGAAATTTGGGTTGTTTAATGAGAAACTGTTGCCTAGCGATTAGAAGAGAAATAGTATATTGGGCAACAAGAGGGAAAAGTACTTTCCCCACATATTGCACACTTTTATACAACTGTTCAAATTTGAAGAATACAAGTAAAGTATTTTAATTTTTTTGACAACTCTACAAAATATACCAAAAGTACACTTTCCGAAAAATATTTTATTTTTGTATTTCTTCTCCACTCTATAAATTTTTCGTATGACAATTCATACTTTTTTCTTGAAATTTCCGGCAACAAATCTAAATTTACTTTTGCAGCTTATTCCAATATCTCTGGAGGAGTATTATTAATTCGTCACTATTGTCAGTATCCATATTATTTATATTATAAATAAGTACTTATATGTCTTGTTAAATTAATTTTTTTAATAGAAATTGGGATTTTTATCAAAGCACGATTGAAACTACCTTTTCGAATTTAAAAACTTCTAATATAATCTGACAGTTTTGTGACAACTAAGTAGGTATTTAAAGATGACAGTATTAGCATAATAAATTATATGAGAAATTCTTAAAATCGAAAAGGTAGTTTCAAATAACAGAATTTAATGAAAAGAAATGACGTCTCGGGTTTGACAATACAAAATTATACAAATTTCACCATCAACTATAATTTTGAATAAAATTATTCAACAATTTAGAGATGGGATACTTAAGTGTTATTTTTGTTTTACTAACCATAGTTACTTTACTAAAATTCTTTAAATTTGTGCAGTTGTAGAAAAGTATAGAATGCAACATATGGGGGAAGTACTCTTCTCATTCGTGTGTTTGCGTCACTCGCCCTTCGGGCTCGTGCCACAAACTTTTACACTTGTGAGAAAAGTTAAATTTTCCTCACTTGTTGCACAATATACTATTACCATTAAAAACGCTAACACCGAATGTGGAGCGGTTTTAGGGTGTTTCGAGTCAAATTGCTGAATGAAACAGTTTGGAATTGAAACAACACTTCATCCGATATCAATACAAACATCGGCAGGAAAATTTAATGTATAAAGGCGGCGCCAGACATGCGGCATTCGGCGAGTACCGAGCGACTGTTCGCAAAGTGGCAAGTAGTTGAGTTATTCGGCAAGGTGTGCGCGGAGTAATCACCAAATGACAAGCACCTAAACCAGATATTCGCCATTCGTTGGATGCGGATTCAAAGCGTTATACGGCCAATACTCGTTTCCTTTGATGTTGCTTCAAAGGACCGACAAACAACGGGAACTACGCGAGCACTGCACAAAGACTAAAATTGGTCATCGGCAAGTAGCGATGAACCCGTCAACACTACTTGCTACTTGGCGAGCAGTCGCTCGGTACTCGCCGAATGCCGCATGTCTGGCGCCGCCTTAAGATATTTAGAAAAATATTATCAAAGCAATACTAAAAATAAATACATGTTTTCGTCTACCTACAGAAAAAATGACATTTCAAGTAAGTACTAATTTCCGGATGAAAAATGGTCTATTATTGACGTCATTTTTTTGTCCACAAACACTTTACATTCCTTCCGCTGTGGTTAATATGGTCACCTGTGATAATAGCTGTCATTTTAGGCATGACAAGCAGGATACATGCAGTAATTCGAGCACGTGGGGGGCAGCACCCGTTATTGAGAATGCGGCTCCCCAGTTTTGGCTAGAAAGTCGTTTCAGTTTTGATCAATGTACGTTTTCGTTATATTTGCGTAAATTGTTACATTGTTTCTTCAATTAAACGTTTAATTGTTGTTAGAAAATACGTAAAACATGTTGTTATGTTTATGTAATATATTATAATAATAAAACATTACAAAGCATTAAAATTTGAAGTTTGTTTAAAAATATTCCAATGCTCCGGTTTTTCGTTCAGGGCACTGAAAAAAATTTTATTGAACCAAAAATAGATGTGTGTTATTTCATGGTCGCAATTATATATTTTTCGTGATGTAATTATTGTTTTGTTGCTAACGTTAAAAATAGAATTCTTAATCCATCCGATTTCGTGTACGATCGAATGATTATTTAAATTAGTATACTCTGTACGAACTCAGAACTTACAAATAAAGTTTGTCCAAAATCAATTGCAAAAGCGACCAGCACTGGTGCCGACTTTTTACTTTGATCTACATATAATATGCTTCATCAAAGGAAAAAGTCGGCAAACGTGTTTGTCACTCCTGCAATTAATTTTGAATTAACTTTATTTTGGAATCACAAGAGATATAAATATGTTCGTTCAAAATAAAAATATTAGTAAAAAATGAAATAATCCGAAGTTTCAATTTAAATGAATGTGATTTCATATTTAATCGAAGTTTTTAATTCTGATCAACTTTTTTTAGTAAGATTTTTCGATATTGTCAAATTTGAAGGTACTTTACTCTTTTCAATACTTTTTTACAAACCTGGTATACGACTGAAAAATTTGATATTTGATGATTGTATTCAAGGTTTTATATAATGCAGAACTTTTTATGAAAAATAACTTTTCTTCCTCAAAATGAATAATAAAAAGGTAGAACGTGTCGCGGGACACACGGTAGGAACTTTAGTTCCTTTTAAGCAAAAATTATGTAATACATCTGACGTTATAGATAAACAGTTTGCACATTCCTCGGTGGTCGAGTAGTAAGCAAACCAGACTCTCACGCGGTAGACCCGGGTTCGATTCCCTGTGAAGAAGTTTTTTTTATTGTTAATTTTATTTTTAAATAATTATTCTGCTTGATATTAATAACGACAACAGGTAGACGTTTGAATTATTTAGCAGAATATTCATTATTATAGATAATGGTAGGTACGGTACCCTTCATGAGGGAATCCGACTGGCAACATCTACTTATAACAGCATCGTATATTTAAAAAGGGAAACCGTAGCACTATACAAATTGGACATTCAAGAACTGTACGTTTACCACAAAAAAATTAGTGGAAACATAAAATTGAATTGTTAAATTTTTAATTTGAATTTATATTACAGTTTATAGAAATTTTTATTTTTTCTCGTAGAAAAAATATGCTGTTTGACTCGTGTGGATTGTCCATATCGCACTTGAACAATTGAGCACTCCGCCTACGGCGTCGTGCTCAAACTTCGTCCTCGTGCGATATGGCCATCATATCCACACTAGTTGCACAAACTACTATTTCTATCAAAATATGCCCTTTTACATTTAAAAACAACCTGCTAAATGTCAAATTAATTTATCCATCCATTTTAAAGTTATCGAATTAAAACATTCAAGTTTTCAAAATTTCAACACCCTGTATTTCGAAAAGTAAATGTGCTAGACCCCTTAATTCTCATATCATTTTGTCCAATTTTACGAGAGGAATCTACATGCAAACGTTGTAATTACCCTTAACGTTCGAGATGCTTACACCATTTTTTGCGCGATCGTATTGAAATAAATTCCGAATAAAGTAATTTAAATTTCTTCGAAATGAACGAAATGTCAAAAGTGACATGTATACTTCTCGATCAGTTTTAAATATATTTTGCATTTTGGTGAAATTGTTTTTATGCTATTCATTACTTTTCGACGTCTGAACGGTAAGTAAATCACTTACCGACGTGTTAAACTTAGAAACCAGTAAACACAGCCTACCGTCCTGCAAGGCACATAACGAAGCAACGTAACATAACGTAACGTCGCGATCCCCGGTCGCTCAAACATAACCTGACGTAAAGTTCCAAAAAAGTTTTCCATATGATTCCAACTTAGGGGGCATATTGTATATTTAGTTCCAAGTGACTTTGTACAAACTATTCTCATAGTACAGTCATTGAAGCTGAAAAACAACTGTGGCCTCTGCATTCGTTGAAACTGCTTCGATTTATATGAAAACTTGGAATAAGGCAAATCATATCCTCAACTCTAAAAGTGACATAAGCCCGTCTGGCACTTTTTGTTTTTTATGGGTAAAAACTACCCCTTAGTTAAAAAAATTAAGTTTTCAAGTACATATTGCTTTTTCGGAAAACTGAAAACTTCATACTATATATTCTTTGCTTAAAATTTAGTCCTCTATTGATTTCCGGGGTTATTTTGAAACCAGCCAGGGTGGAAGCGTGAATCGGTGCTGTCACTAATATCCGTTAACACATTCTCTAATCATCTACGGAATGTCATGTCAATTGGTTTAGTTATAGAGATCTCGGAGGTCATAAATCTGCAGTGTTATGGTTTTTGATAAACCTGGTATTGTACAATCCCATACATTCAAATTTTTTAAATAAAGTGTCCTGTGTGGCAGTTTTGGTGACCATATAGTTGGACCATTGCAAATATCAAACATGGGATGGCATTCTGTTCACACTAGCGATATACACACATTCCGTTCACTAAATTTGGTTGTTTTGGAGCGACAAATAGTTCTAATGTACTTTCTATCTTTCCTTGTCAAAATATCAATATAAAATGTAAAATCCAGGTGACGTCGCTAGTTTTTATTAACGGAATGTCACCCATAGAATCTCCGTATCCTAAAATAGGTGTACCCCAAATTTTGTACAATTGGGACAAAACCTAAATAATCACCAGCATCAATTTTTCTGACGTGGGACATGCGTCACCTTTGTGACCAATCAAATTTCCACATCGCTACCATCGATAAAACCAACATTAATTATTCGACTGGTGAACTAGTCGCTAGCAACGTGGAAAACACGGCGACCAACAACAAACAACGGTGGAACAACAGAGTTTATAAATCCAACTTAATTCATCGAACTTTCAATAAAACTAAGTCGCGACTGCTTGGCTGCCTAGCAGGTTAGATACATACATCCATACATTTAATTATTTCTCTCCTTGACGTCATTCGACCCGGCACAGCTGCTTATGTAACTCTGCGACGTTGCCGATCGCATACAAATGAGTTGCGACGTTGTCTAAACAATGTTAGTGTGCGTTCTCGGCCTACTCTGCTTTTGTATATTGTTAGCTGTTGGATCCGTTTTCTACGTGCGGCTGGAGTCGTGAGATGAATAGCGGGAGAGGAGAGAGCGGGGAAATATCGATCGAAAAGAAAAAAAAAAACAGGGGTGAGACGCTTTCAGATTATATTATATTTTTTTTCAACTTTAATCTTTATTAAGAAAATAGTCCAGTTGAATAATTGAATATTGTTAAATATTCAATTTAATTTCTTTTTTTATATGGATATGAATAATATAAGCAAGAAATGCAAAAGTGAAGTAAAAAAGTTGTTTGTAGGATGTAAAAATTTAGAAAAAGTCGAAATATCGTACGGAGTTTTTTGCAGACGACGTCGTAATAATAGCAGGTGCTGATGACCAACTTCAAAACAATATTTGTATGGGAGAAACAATGGAAGAAGAAGGCATGAAAATAAATACTACTAAAACAAAAATATTGATGATAGGAGAAGAAAATACCAAAACTGATATTAAAATAGACAATTTAAAAATCGAACAAGTCGAAGAATTCAAAAACCTTGGGGTACCACTAGAACAAATCGGAAAACAGGAAGCTGAAATCAACGAGAGAATAAGCAAGACAATAAAACTATATTAGGCCATGAATCAAAAATTCATCAATAGAAAAGAGATTTCAATCAAACAAAAATCAAAGTATTTAAAACCATATACAGACCAGTACTAGCGTATGGATGCGAATCGTAGAATCTCTCAAATGCACAGAAAAGTAAGATACAAGCCGTTGAAATGAAATATTTGGGACGTATAATAGGAGTTATAGTGTATCTAATGTCAATGTGATGACCTTGAATTGTATTACATATTTTATGCAGGTTAATTTTAATCCACTATATTAATTTGAATTACATTTGAAAAGCATTATTTCTTAATATCGAATTTATAAAAGAATTTTATGCACGCCATTTGGCGGCTTTTCCTTCAAAGGGATTAAAAATAGGGGTCATCACATTAACAATAGTTACAATATACTAGAGAAGACAGAATTAGAAACGCACACATAAGAGAAGATTTAGGGATAGAACCTATAGTACAATTTATAGAACAGAGACAATTAAGTATATACGACGAATGAATAATAACAGACAAGTGAAACGTAGATACGAAGCGAAGTCGCAGATTAAAAGGAAGAGAGGCAGACCAAGACAAAGACAGACATGGAATACAGTGATGGGTAACATATTACAACATAGAGGCACGACATGGAGAAAAGCATCAACTTTAGCAAACGATAGAAAAGCATGGAAAACGTTTGTTTATGAAATCTAAAATGTAAATCCGACACCTATATATATTATGGTATAAGGATATAATGATTATGTATAAGTCTAAAATGATAAATAAAAGGGTGTAAGATTTAAACTTTCTTTTAAAAAGTTACTCTGTATAACTGTTATTTCATAATCCAATGACACGCAGATTTATAGTGAAACGGTAAAAGTTTTAAAATATACAGAATGACCCTATAAAGTGTAGCCTTCAAAGAGATATTTTTTTATATTATGATATTTTATTGATTTTTCTGATTGTTCTTATATAATACAGAGTGTTCTTTGTTAAGTCGACTATTCTTAAAATGTAAAGGTATAAAGAAAAGAAAAGTCAATATCTACTAACAAATATTTATTTTTTCACCCACCCTACGGGAAAACCAATCATATGAACACCACAAAAAAAACAGCCTAAGGGAGGGAAATTCATAGCGCCATGATTTTTGAAGATTTTTACCATGACTTGACGTTACACGTGAATATGCTTACTATTAAAAGTCAGTCTCCTATTTTTTGGTTTATTCGGTAGGCCAAAAATAGCAAAAAATAGCTGCCCTCTAATCCTGGACTGCTAAAGCCCATTTTCTGTCCTTGTGGAACAATATACTATTTTTGACTGGCACCTGAATGGAAGATTTTTAAATTTCTTAAAAAATGCCCTTTACATTCTTTCTGAAGTAGTAAATCAAAACAGGAGTAAAACCGGAAGATGATGACACTTACCCTCGACCAACTAAATAGGAAACAATGTATGTACATGTAGATTCCTCTTTATAATACACGAATCGGATCTTTTGTATAAAAGTTACGTCGAGTATAAAAAGGCTAAAAATAAGATAAGGAAAAATGTTATAAAAATACCGACTTTTGGAAAATTAGTTGGGACAATCAGATTTTATTGTCAACTTTATTATTATAGACTTAAAATATTCAAGAGGCACTAAAAATTAATTTGTTATATTGAGTTTTTAACCTGAATAATATGGTAATAGCTGGGAGTTAAGACAGTAGGGATTTTGAACTATTATAGAATCATCTTCAAGAAGTGACGAAAACTATGACGAAAGAAGATAACTATGATCATATTTTGAACTTCAATTTACTTATCACCATTCGTAAAAATCGATAGCAAAAATTGACAAGATATGGAGAAGATATACATAAAAAACAGTGGACTGTCTATTTATAAATAAGAGAAATAATATTAAAATATTACAGTGAACCATACTATTTATTTGGGTCAAGAAAATCAAATAAAAGTTTTGACTTATTTCATACAAACATCTGAATCTGCCTAATTTTTATTTCAATATTGAATATGAAAAGTTAAACTTATATTGAGCCGACACGTTATTAAACTCATAGTAAGTAAGCTTATGGAATTTGGCTATTTGATTAATTTATTTCTCTCTCTTTCAAGTAATATTCCTTATACTATCTCCGTCTTACTTGTTACCATCCTATGGTCGATAAAATCTGTATATCAAGACAATAGTAAGCTTATGTTTGGCAAAAATTGTGGATTGGATCCGAGGCTAAGTTGAAACAAATAAAGCTTGTTGTTTCCCCATGGAAGAACCTTAGTTTCAATAAATACTTTTTTAATTTTGTGTACTGACGGACTGCAAACAATTTGCTGCTATATACAAACAACTTGATCTTAGGCCCAACCTCAAGGAAATGCTTCACTCTACCGAAATCAAGAAAGTCTTACAGTTCCTGAAAGCTACCAATCTATACTGTAAAATCTAATTTAAATATTTGTAAAAATTATGTAAATATTTGTATTTATTTTTTCTGTGCCAATGACCAGCGCTGTCGAGGCACGTTAAGCAAAAATAAAAAAAAAAAAAATTTTGTGCACTAAAAAGCATCATTGTATAGTACAATTTCAACTTTGTCTTATATAGTTAAATAGTTGAATATTTGCAACATTTAGTAGGTACTTTGTAATGATTCTGAATTCAGTGGTAGTCATATTTAAGGAAAAAAATGCCTAATTTAATTTTGTCTTTTTTGGCAAAGAAAAATTAACATAGAGGGCCTTGAAAATTTTAATTAAGCTATGAAAATGTGTGCCAAAATACTGTTTTTGATACTGAATCTAACAAAAAAAATTGAAACAAAATCGGTTGAAAATGCGGATTTTGCGGGGGTGCTTTCAAACAAAATGGGCCACACTGTATAGTCTGGCCGTTCTTAGTTTACCACCTTCGGATTAGAAAGTTATAGCGATAAGGTGTTGTTTGTTGGAAATTTCGGAACTTACTCAAACACCTAAAGCTGTGTCGTTTTTTTATGAGCTTATAACCAGATTAGACCCGGCCAGATCTTCTTTCTACATATGAAAACAAAAATAACGACCTTTTTTAGTGACCATGGCCATTCTTGAACAAATAAGATCAGAAGGTCATCTGGCTATACGCTCATAAAAAAAACGACACAGTTTTAGGTATTTTCTACTACAAGCCAGGTAAAAAACACATTTGAGTACTGCTGAAATTTCCGACGAGCACAACACCTTGTCGCTATAACTTTCTAATCTGAAAGTGGTAAATTAAGTGTCCCGACTTTAGCAGGAAAGCACTTATTTTGGAAATGTATATTAACCCTTGGGATTTGTACGATTTGTTCATGCTAAAGATACAAAAATTGGATCAAAATTTGGATTTATCGGTTGAGATTCAGCTAGAGAAATACCTTCTAAACCGTAATATCGAGCCTAGTAACCTTTAAAAAAATTCAGAGTGGATCTATAAGTTTATTTATTTAACTTGTTCAAATTCTCACAGTTCCCTCTAAAAAAACGTGTTTGTATAGAAAAAAAAACAGAGGGAGTAGTATTTAATAACAGCTCCCGTGAAAACTATTCACTAAAAACATTATTTTGTTATGTTATCTCACGCCAAAAATCTGATTTATGCATCCACTGCAGTCTGGGGAATAGTAATTTAAAAAGTATTGGATTCGTAAAAATCAACATAATTAGTTTAATAATACAGAAAGCAGTTTGTTGTTATAATTATACAGAATACAAATTTAAATTAATGAAGTTCCTTTCTAACATCAATATAGTCTCATATTGTTTATATTATAGTTAGTTATACAGAAACACATTTTTTTGGTCAAAATTACTCACCATAGAACCGTTTACTTGAATAGATAGAATTTCTTACCTGCAACAGAAATAAAATCACTAGATATTGTTTCTTAAGTAAAAGGGGTGATGGAATTTCAACTTAGTAAGCGCAGTGAACGTGTTAAATAATTAGAGGATATAGTTAAGGTACAGTAAAACTCATTTGTATCTTACCACGAAATTTTTAAAATAATTTCGCAGCCTACATGTAGGTAAATTCTGTTCATACATATTGATTGGACGAATTCAGTCATACATGTTTTAAAAGTGGAAAAATCATATAGCCATGAATTAAATGAATAAATATAATAATAAACTGTATTTCTTTAATAATAATTACAACTTATGATAATGAAATATTTCGCATTTGCGTATAAAAATAAATCAAATATTATCATCTGTATGATCCTTGTGGTATATTCAGTAGTAATACCCCTAGGGTCTTGATAATACCGAGATAATTTTGTCATAGAGAATGCTGAAAGCGTGCTGCTTGATAATAGCCCAAGGCCGCAGGCCGAGGGCTATTATCTTTGAGCAACACGCTTGAAGGATTCTCTACGACAAAATTTTGAGTATTTATCAAGACCCGAGGAGTATTCGATAAGATAATTTTTTACTTTGTAGATATCAAAAAATTGATTGTCAATCTGACGCTGAATACTTTTCAATACAAACTTTATTAGTTTTAATCAAAAATTATTCATTTTTATTTAAAACTACACTTGTGAAAAGTACAATTGGTAAATTAATTGAATCGTTAGATGCAATACCAAATCTTACCGACATTTTTAATCCAGTTGTCAGTTTGACGTTTAATTAATTTTTAATAAAACATAAACACCAAACTGAAAACACCACATGTAGGGTATTATCGCTGTAATACAGCGGTGATTGGATGAAATTTTACACATGACTTGAAATTAAGTAATTTGATTGGTTACTATATCCAGTAAAAAATTATCATTATTATTTCTGTTATTTATTTTTGGAAATCATTACAAAAAAGTAACACTATATCCATTGCTGTGAAGTTGACAATTATTGCTTCTTCTAGCCAACCGAGACATTGAATTTCTCTATTAGTGGTTAATAATTTTTTCCATTATTAACCTAGGTCAATAATGGACAAATTCAAATATTTTCACAATCCAGGGATAGTAATTCAACAAAAACTTGTGCAACATAATTTTGTATACCCAGGAGATTGCTGGAATTGTTATTCCTACGTCTAGAAGGCTGGTTCGCGTTAACAGAAATTATTAAATTTAGCCTGAATGGAAAGATCTTACATTTGTCTGCAGTAATTTAAACTGTTATCACACTAATGTTATGGTTGCCACTAGATTACCTAAATGTAATGCTGTCGCTATTAACAAAGAGAACGAATTTTAAAATAATGTGATAAATCGAACAATTGAAACCTAGGTACGTAATTAGTGCCGCCCTAGATGTTCGAAATGTCGTCAATCATTTTCAATGCATGAAATCAATCGCTGACGGTAGAGAAAACAGCAGCTTCAATTTTTGCCCTTGAAATACTTCGTATTGTCTGTCGTATCTTTTCAACCATGTCAGGCTCTTGTTGCGGGTCTATCGGCATAAACGAGATCTTTAACTCGCCCCCACAAATAAAAATCTGATTAAGTTAGATCTGGAGACTTCGGTGGCCAAATAAATGAACTTACAAATATCGGTTTTTATTCATATTTGATGCTTTTGATTTATTAACTGATCGCTTGAAAACAAATAAGCATAACATTCTTATTAATTGAAAAAATGTAGCACAACTTACTTCGAGTCTACGATGCGTTACAGGGGCGGAGGGGGTCTTTCTTACAACACGTTACGTAACATTGTTTTTTTTTTAAATAAAAAATTAGGGAATCAAAACTCCAAAATTGGCAACCCTTTTCATTTACGTTTTACGGGGAATCTCTTGATTGTATTAGTCTGGTCGTCATTTTTGATTTGTTCTCGCAAGTTGGCAAACCTTTTTGTTTATATCCCTAGATTGTATTGTACGTCATTTATTGTTGTTCTCGTTGTCAGTATTCGTTAGTGTTTATGCAGAAGCACATTGCTATAGTCGGTGTTATTAAAGTGAGTTCATAGTGTTCATACTGTAATGTCCTCAAAAGAGGGAGATTTGTATCATCAGCTGTTTTTGGCATATTAAGGCTCTCATGCTGACTTGCCAGCGCAACTGTGTCAAAAAAATGCCAACGCAATTTGGAAAACGGCTAAAGAAAAACTAAAAAATAAAGAGAAGTTTATAGAACATATAAATGATGTTGTACGAAATCTCTTGTTTTATTTAGTATCTATTATTACCGTAAAGGCAATTAAAACTATACCAAGGATAAACTCTGTAACATACTTTTTTGCGACTTTAGTGTAAAAATGGTCACTTGAGTGTTACGTAACGTTTAGAGAGTGGGGGGGAGTACAGAAAAACGTTACGGTGCGTTACAAGGGGAGGAGGGAGGGTCAAAAATCTTCAAAAATTGCGTTACGTAATACTTGAACGCTCCCTAAAGTAGATAAATCTACAATATTTTTTGTGAAATCGAATATCATTTTTTTGACAGTTTAAATGGTGGAGGATGTAGTCCTTTATACTGAAAGTTTGTTTTGATTATTTTTGCACTCAAAAAAAATTTCATCAAATTTCAGCGTTAAAATTGAACAAAATCCTAGCATATAACTAAGATAAATAAATGTCACAACGCCGCACCCAACAAAAGTAATGGCTGGCACTAAATAAACGAAAGAACGAACAGCGTTGCCGCTTCGCAGACATTGTTGCCTCGGGGCGGGCAATCAAGAATGGATATAACTGAATAATTTAAGTTTAGTATGAAATGAGAAAGACGGGTGAGAGCGAGAGAAAGAGGTTTAAAGTTTAATGTTTGTTCTATGTTTACGCTATCGAAAAATCATGTACCGGTATTTTCAACGAGGTAGTAGATTTCACAAAGAAAGTATATTCGTGTGTAAAACAGATCTCGCAACATATTTACTGAATCAGATGGTTGACCCCGGACGGAAAAGTTTTTGGGTGAATCAATCAATACAAATATATTATTTACCACTCTAGTAGTATTAAAAGCGACGTATTACTTAGTAAAGTATTTATGTCGAAAACACTTGCAAAAATCTCTCCAATTAATAAGTACCTATAAATAATCATTATCAAATTTTGTGATTACATGTTAAATTTACAGTATCTTAGATAAACAATGCGATATTGACCTTCTAAAAACATTAATTGGCATTGTTTAAACTTCCAGGTAGTTGTTAAATTTATTTACTCTAATTGTTACTATATACCTTTATGTCGTAGCTTAGTAATGAGTATAAATTATAGAAGAAGCGTGTGACCCCGTATGCCATTAATTGTTTAATTCTTCTAATTATAGCATCATTTAGTTTCTTTATTAGAACCACCAAGTCGAAAGTCAGGTTGACAAGTATATTTAAATTATAATGGAATTAATAGAACAATTTTGAAAACAGTTTAAACACTTTTGTCTTTTAAAAACTAGTAAGTTGAATACACTCGAAGCAGTTGGAGGCAAAGTTCGTTCGAAATGAATTGCAGAAGGTAAATAATGTGTTCGCCTCCCTTACAGAATTTCTCCGTTGATTAGACATACAGGTACCGGCAAAGGGCGGGTAATTTGGGCGCTAAAAGATTAATGCACTTTTTACAACATGTAAACTAGGCGCCAAGACCGAAGGGTTATTTTAATCCTATGTGTATTTTGGGCGCTAACCGACTGAAGTACCCAGGCCCAAACCCGGTTATTCAAACTAAAAAAAAAGCAAGAAAACCCAGGCCCAAACCCGGTTGATCAAAGTAACTATGTATAAAAATATCAGAAAATAAGAAATAGAAAACTAAAAAAAACAAGAAAACCCAGGTGAACCAGGATTACCTGGATGCATCACCTGTTCCCTGGATGGGATGATGAAATTCACTCGCTCAGAGAATATGTTCATCTAGTATTGTCCCAATTATATCAGTGTGTCCTTCTCGAACATTGTTCGAGGTACATAAGTCTCCTGATTTGCCATAACTGCCTCCGCTCTTACAAAAAGTTCTAAAGGAGGAAATCCAACAAGGGCGCCATTGATGCCGTCCCTGTGTTGTACATTGCCCCTGTAATACCAAGGAGGGCTTGTCTTTGGATTGCAGTTGAAAGGTATGTATTGAGGGTAATTAAAATCAAACATTTTATAATCATATTCATGTATACAGGGTGGTCCAATAGTAAACTAGGCAACTTTTTTTAAATGGAATGCCATCCTTTTTTTCCATGGAAATTTTTTCAAATGGAACGACACCCTGTGTAGGTATTCATAAACGGATACTGAATTTTATTCCCTTTAACTTTGCTATCTACTTTCTGTACCCATTTTTCGTCGTTTGAAAGTTACTAAAAAAAACATTTTTGGTAAAAATTTAAGTAGCCTGTTAGGTTAGGTTAGCCTACAGTATCCATAACGAATATTTATACAGGTTGTCCCATTTGGAAAAACTTAAAAACCTTCCATGGAAGTTTTTGGAATGTAAAATTTATTCAAGAGCATCCTGAACAAAATACAATTTTCAAACTGAGTCTAAGAAAATGTCCAGTCCTTTGTCTTTCTACATTGGTAATTTGAGAGCTTTAGCTTTAAATCTTATAAAGTTGCGGTTTTTTAAAAAGGGATGTGCAAATTGAATTTTTTTTTGGGAAAAAAGTGGTTTTCTCCGAGATGGCTAGGAGTTTTACAAGAAAAGTATAGTACTAACTATTTCGGTTCTAAAAATGTGGAAAGAGTATAGCATTCCATTTGAAAAATACATTAACATGATTTGAAATTGTTTGACAAAGGTTTGCCAGACCCTGTTTGTAAAAAGGGGCCGAAACAGATGTATGTATTGGGATGCTATTTATTCACTTCAATTAATTGCAAAATGCCACATCAATTTTCAATAGTTGAAAATGCGGACATTATGTTTGTTTACACATTTTGTGGTTTATCGAAAAAATAAATAAACACGACAAAAACTAATTGACCAAGTTATTGATTTGGTTTTGGTTGTAATTTCGGTTTTTTCTGTGCTAATTGATACTTGATTCATCATATTATGTTTTAGTATCATTCAACATAGTTTGTACCTCCTGAAAGCCGGTTCTGTCAATTTACCAGAACTTTATTTGTATCATGAAAAATATAGCAGGAGCAATAAAATAAAGCAATGTTGTCAGATATGTTTTCTAAAATTGTTCGGATCACTATACAAATCTTCCCCTTCAATAAACTGTTAGGGTTACGGCACAATATAGCACCAGCCCGGTGGTTCATGCTGGGCAATTTTTTCATTTTGTCTGGCATAATGAGCATTATTTACAGAAAACTTTATTTTGAAAATATAGGTCATTACATTAAAATTAGAGAAACTTTACACGAAACTTTTTATTAAAAATTTGAGTGATCGAGTGGAGAAGGAAATAGGCCGTTTTTCGATCTATTTCTATACTTTTCTAAATTCTAATTAGTCTTTAAAATAATATACAGGGTGATTTTTTTCAAATAAACACGAACTAAATTAAAATAAACATTCAAACGTTATGAGTAATAAGAATTTCATTCAAAATTCTCATTTCACCCTGTATGTTAGTAAACAATAGGAGCAGATACTTGTTTATTAGTCATTTTTTGATATTCCCCATAAGAGACTCAATACTAGGTATGACCCCATCCTTCATACCAATTATAAAAAGTCGAAAACCTATAAGTTGCTTCAATCAATGAATAATTTTATAGTTTTAGAAAGGCAACACAATTCTCTAGTAATTTTTCTCTATAAACAACAGTATTATTCTGAAATGAACGTGGTATCTTGTAATGCAGATATGGCAACATCGCGAACGTTCGAGGTGAAACGAGTAAAGTAACGTTATAAAACCGACCGTTGCTTGGACGAAGTATCTTTTCTTCGATAAATAAATTTTATTCCTTGCTTTTAATTTATGTTCGGACGGTTTTATTTATGATATCGCCTTTATTAAATTTGATACTTGAAATTTTTAAGAAACGGTACTTATATGCATAATAAGGTTAAAAATTGACAATATATATATTTTTAATAATCCTCTGAAACAATTAGATGAGGGATCAAAGATAATAAATAAGTTTGTGGTTAATAGTTCCAAAATAGTTAATTGATTTTTTTCAACTAATGAATTAGTCTCTTAGGTGTGATATAATATAACAATTTTTCTACAACCACAGAGAACTGCACAAATTTCAGGAAAGCAAACTCCTAAATCTAAAACAGTTGTATATAAAATCAGTATTAAGATTCATGATTATTAATCACTACAACAGAAAGTTTTACATCAACTAAATACAAGGAATTTTGCAAACCGTAACCTAGCAACATCCCTCGTCAGGCATACAGCGTCTCAGAGATATATTAGCTACACTGGCCCTAGAATTTATAATGCCCTACCTGGTTCACTTAGAAATAAACCCTTCAAGAATATTAAAAACCAAATTCAGGATTGGTTTTTGAAAAATAAATTTATTGGGACATGTATATATAGAACAAATTTTGTACAGAATAATTATACCTATTTATTTATCAAACTTATTACTTTAGTACCTAGATATACATTTATTGAAATTGCTATTGAAATAACCTTGCTATAATTATAAGTATTGTGCTGGTTAAAGGCTTAGTATAAGGAATATTATATTGTTAAGTACCTTATTGTAATTTAATAAGCAAATAAATTTGATTTGAAATAAGTTTGTTCAATTGAGAGGCATGATATTCATCACATTTTTATTATAGTAACGCGGATACATCCAAATATAATTGTTTTCTTGTCACTTATATTTTCCAGATATTTAGAACCAATTGTCCACTTTTACGATCTATTCAGTAAAATGCCTTTTTTACATGGCTATATCTCCGATTGCATCAATCGTAGAATTTAAAAAATAGATTAGAAATGAGTGTATTTGGTTAAAAATCGAAATTTTCCATGCCCCCCTCTATCTCGGAAGGGGTGAAACTAATGAAAAACAGAAAGAGAACTTTCCGTTTCAAAAACCTTCAATTTTTCCAGTGGGTAGGTTTATTTTGGTATCTTTTTGTCCCCCCCCCCTCAGCAACACTTTAAAAGTTGTATTATCGGATTTGTCATACCCTTCTTAACAAAATTCAGGTTACTGCCATTATTTTCAAAATAATAAGCCTACAATTTACATCCTTGACTGAATTAAAACTAAACATAAAAATTAAGTAGGTATACCCAAAGTTAAGCCTTATTTTATTTTGAAGGAATTGTTCAACACGTGACCTTGAAATTTTGGGCTCGCAATCGGCATCTTGTCTTGTATTGATTGCCATTACTGAAAATCGTGTCTGGATCCACCTCTGATGTGAACACAATTGGAGAATCAGGTAGTTTCGTTATAACATTAAAAAATTAACATCATCATGAACCCGAAGAAAATATTGTTAGACAAGTTCTTAGTGTTTCAGAAACCACTTTTCGCTGAAGGTAAGTGAAAAAGGATTGAAAATAGAAAACAACAAAACCCAAAATTTACATATAAAAATATACTCAAGCTTATGTTATATCCACTAACCTGAACTCACTAAAAATAAATTACATACTGCACTATACTTTTCTTCGGTTAGTCTATCAAAAGTTCTTTTCTAATTTTTTCATATTTTGTGGGAGAATTTTTTTCAGTTTTGGAAAATTTCCCTTTATCTCGAAAATGGAACTACTTACTTACTGAAGATCTGGTAGGACCATGGCTTGTTGAACAAAAAAATAAGTCATGATATCCTAACTCCCTTTTCTCTATATCCTCTATTTTCCGAAATTAAGGCAATACCATCGATTTCGGAAATTGTACTTGAAACAACAAAAATTAATGATCCAGATTAGGTTTTCCTCTGACTCAATTCATAAAGTAATCACTTGATAGACTTCACACCTTAGTGTACCGTTCAAAAGTACTTCTATATTGGAATTAATTGTTTGAGGCTCGAATTTTTATTACTTTAAATGTAGCACAAATAATTTCAGTTAAAACAAACGTTTTGTCAAGCCATATGGCGATTTATGAACATAAATTATACTATACTACTATACCAATCCAAATAATTGCCCCGTTTAAAAGATTTCAAATTAACAGTAATTTGATTCAAGTTTTTAATTAGCAAAAGTAGAAAATTTATGATTTTTACGACAAATTTTTAATTTTTTTAAAACACTTAAACACAAAACATCAATTATTATTACAATAAAAAGACACGATCATTTATAGATAATAGTTTATGGTAATGATGGTAATGGTAATGATTATTTTTTGATGTTTCTTAAAACCAATGAAATGCTTCTTTATATGTCACAAGGGTAAGTTTCAACCAATTATGTCATTATTATAGTGGGAATAAATCTCTTGTGATTATTCTCGGTAATAATCACTGGCTTTTATTTGCCTAGCAAGTGTCAGATAGTCAAAATAACTACCTAATTGTGTCAACGCGATATATCAAATGGGTAAAAATTATCGGTTTAGTACCTTTTCTGATGCAGAAATGTCAACGATATTTTCGTATATTGTAATAATTAATTAAATTAAATTTTTCAATAATTTTATGATAGTTTCATTGATCTTTTTTATTGTAAAAATTTGTGAATCAAAAAATAATCTAGTCAAATATAACTCGCGAGTTCCATAAATTAGAAAATAATTTGACAGATTTTGTTCAAACTGCCATTTGGAAATAGCCTGACAACAAGTTTTCAAAAAATCTGTCAAATTATTTTCAATTTATTCTAGCTCTCTTGTTATATTATTACTGAAAATATTTCTATATTTTTAGCAACGGTTTCATTAAAATCCAATGATAATTATTGAAAAAGTTGTAGCTTGAGTAGCACGTAGCACGGGGTCCCTGTGCATTTTTTTGTGGCCTATGGGACGCCCTCTAGAAAATACATCGAAACGGATATCATATCTTTAAATTTTTACGTTATTACATTCAGAATCTTCAAATTTATTATGGAAAAACATTTTTTCCTCCCGCCCCTATAGAAAGTAGGTATACAAAAATTTTCGTAAATGTACCTGAGCTAATACAAGTTGTCGATCTTTCATTGGTCTTTTATAACAGAGTTTATAATCATAAGCTGTATAGAACAATAGCAAAAGGTTTGGACTGGCCAAAAGCCCTGTTGCACGAAAATGACAGAATTTCAAACTTCTAGTTTTACTGAGATTTTTGAAAAAAAAAATAAAAACTCAATTTTAGTCACCCCATTTTAAGGGTAATATATCGAAAAGGGGTGTGGTCAGGAAATTTTGATATAGGAAGAACTCATCTTAATTTCATACAAGCAATCACCTGAATTTTGTCGCATAAATTTAGAAACACCCTGTATATATCTATTGAAAACTATTATTTGATAAATTGTGTCACTTGGGTGTTGTTTGTGTTTTGGTGACACATCAAATTTCAAGTTAAATTAAACACTAGAAATTATTGACGAATAATGTAGCAAGACAAGATATCACTTAGTGTGACAGCTTCGAAATTTGCTTTCTAAATTATGCTTATTACAATTTCAAATAGAAACTTAAACGATAACTAGGCGTCCATATTAAAAACATACCCATTGTCATAAATAGATGGGTATTTACAAAATACAGTTACTCTGATTAAAAATAAAAAGAAGTATTGATTTGATTGAAATTATATTGATTGTAAAAAATGAAGCCGGTTTGAAAACGGAAAACAACATTGATATGATATCAAATTAAATGACGGTGAAGTATTATACAGGGTTGAGATAAAGTATGGAACCAAGTGAATCAATAATGAACAAATTCATATATTTTGAGAGTCCAGGGATAGTAGTTCAACAAAAACTTGTGCAACATAATTTTGTATGCCCAGGAGATTGTCTTCAACAAATTTGCTGCTTGAAATTACCTATCAATATAAAATTATTTGAATAAAAATGACATTAGTTTAAAATTCGCGCTCAACCAAAAATGACTGATGACATAACGAGTACGTCCATAATACATATATCGATGACAGTGTATTGGTCTGACAGACGACAGAGTAAACGCTTCTCGTGGTGCGTTTGAGAATTATTTTCAATTTTTGTCTCAAATTTGGCTAGTAGTGGAAAAAATTATACCTATATACCTCATGGTGCTGAAGACATTTATAAGCCTCGCGAAATAATAATAGTCTTCACCACCTTGGTGTATAAGACTGAATATAACATTGTTTTAAAAATACACTACGATTGCAAATAGGAAAGTCTTATGCAACTCGGTTTTTAGGTATAAAGACAACAATATTCATAACATTTACGAAGAAAGTTGGCCATTCCACGATTGAGTACTGAATATCTCTTTACAGGGTGTTCAGAATTTTCAGTTTCATTATTAGATCATTCAATGTACAGTATCAGGCTTATTTTAAATGGAACACCCTGTATTTTAATAATTCATCATATTAAAAAAAAATGTCGTCTTTCGAATGGTGTGAATGTCCTATACCTAGGTATTATACTTTTAGTGCATTTTACAATTTTCTTAAATTTTATGCTGAATCGATTTTAAAACATCTGCAATTCTCTCTAAATTTCAAACTAATGATCTTGGCATAATTGTTGTAAGAAACTAAATAGATCACGTTTTAATCCTTTAGAAAATATGGGGTTTTGCTATCCTATACCGAGTGGTTAAAAAGATAGCCAATCTCACAGAAAAATAGAGAAAAAAGGATATGTATTTAGTTTTCAGCGATTCTAAAAAGTCTTCCACCAGCGAATTTTTTATTTAAATGTTTTTGCATCCTCAAGCAAAAAAATGTGAATTAATCTGATAGATTATTTCGAGAATGAATGAAAAATTGGAAATTCGTCAACCAGTGTGCAGGAAACATCAACCATCATTTTTTTCTCCGGGTATATTTGTAATCTCACATTTTGGTAACCTCTGTGTCTTTTGAATTGATACATATGGTTGATGACTTTTGAACCCGCACGATAAGAGCGCTTTTGTCTATACTTAAATAAGTGTGCAAAGTGTCAATTTAATCTGACGTTTTGAGGTATCAGTTATATAAATATAAAGTTAAACCCGATTTTTATAAACAATAAGAAGTCAACCGGTTAAGTGTTCGAAAAAGGTGGCGTTATATTAAACGACAGAGTGTTTCGGTCAATACAACAATGCCCCCATTTGCTGTAAAATTCGATAAAAGGTACAAAAACAAATGAAAAGACTCTTTGTTCATTTGTTTTCCTGTTGTCTGCGCATAAATTGACGATACGATCGTCCAACTAGAAAGCCAATTATGGAGAAACGCGCAAATGCCCTAAAACAAATTGTTTGCACCTTGCTTCCGGTCGAAAGTCGAATATAAATTGTATGTTGTTGATTCACCTGTAACTATGTGAACAATGACGAACAGGAAAAGTCTTTTGTGTTTGAAAACAAAAACTACCCTGGTATTAATTTTTTTTCCAACAAAAACAATCGAATGGTAAAAGTTGCCATGTCCAGGAACTCTCCTGTCAGAATCAAACTACAAATTCTAGATGTTATATCCATTTGGTTGTTTTTATATTATGCGTATAGAACCCTACAATATGTACAGCGTGTCCACGGATGGGGTATCCTATAGGTGAAAAATGTTTAAATATTAGTTTTAGTGAAAAAAGTTATTCTTGATAAAAAGTTTGTTGTTCTGAAACCCCATAAATTGAAATGAAATCCAAGTTTTTCAAAACCCGTCTCATTTTATAGCCAGTTTTATGAAAACCGTATGAATTTTTGCACCAAGTTCGAAAATAATGTATTAATCTAGCGAGTGCCGTTTACGATGTACCAGCAAGTAACTGTCAACTTTTATAAATAATTTTCAAATGGTTATTCTTTAATAAATATATATTAATATATAAATAAAAAAGCGACATTTGTTAGAGCTGATCAGGACTTTGAATCAAATATAATAATAATAATAATTTCTTTTAAAACATATAATATACGCCAGTTTTGTTGATGATCTATTGAAAAAGATAACCTGTTTTTGGAAAATAGCAGTATTTGATAAAATTTAATTTGTGGAGAGCTTACCCATTATTTTATCAAATAATTTTGAACATTAATAATTAATAACACCAGAAGCTATGAGAACAGTATTATCTACGTATTTTTGAGAATTTAGATTAATACAAGCGTGTGGTTTTCAATAACCCCCTCAATATGGATTCACAACGTATTTTATAATGTAATTTATAACAATTCTTATTGAAGAAAAATGAAATCCTGAAAATACACAAACAAAGTTATGTGTTGACTTATTAGTGAATGCTTTAAGTCTTTTTATGCTTTTCTGCCATTGCTTCTGTTTTTTGCATCCTTATTAATAGAAATAAATGTTTTGTTAGATGTTTTAATCTTAGTACTTTTATATTCTGGAACCGCACAATATTTATAGCTTTTTTCACTCTGGTTCTGGTCCATTGTGTCGAATAGTTTAAATTATTTCTAAACGTTCTTATTTCACAAACACAACACTGTTTAGAATTTGCTAAAACGTATAATAATAAGCATATCAGCAAGCAAAATACTGTTACTAGCTAAGTAGTCATCTAACCGAAAACCGATCGGCGCGGTATCCGCTCTCTGAACGAGAGAATTCCGAGGAGAATTCATATGCGATGATGTCACGCCTGAAATTCGGAGAGGAGCGCTGTTTAATGTTTATATTTTTTTTAGGCGACTTAGGACTTTGCACAGAGCCTCAAAATGATGTGCTCTTCCTAATGGTAAAATAAAAAATTTGTAAATGAGCCCATTGCAAAATTTCACGAAAAATATCCAGATGTACCCATTACGCGGTGTTGATTGAAAAAATTAATAAGGAAGTTTGATGAGACAGGATCTGTTCAAGAAAAAAAGAAATTGAAAAAGGATGATGCCTCGGATGATGCAGCTAGTGCACAAGCTATGCATTCGTTAAGGGAAAATCTCCAGTTGAGTCTACGAAAAAGAGCAGTGGAGGTTGGTTTCTCCAAGAGTCACTTACAGAAAATATTTAAGCAAAACAAAATTCATCCATTCAAACCGAAATTTATTCATACCTTACAAGATTATGATTATGACACAAGGTTAGACTTTTGTGCGATGATTTGTGAAAAACTTATGCATGACCGATTCTTTCACAATAATATTTTGTTAGCTGATGAAGCAACGTTTACAACAAACTGAGTTGTTTCTTCTGAAAATTGTCGATATATTTGCATTTACTGGGCAACTTCTTAATCCCTGAATTAGAAAATATTCCCTTGGAGCAAAGACGTAAAATGAACTTTCAACATGAAGGATGTTCGTCACATTCAACTTTGCTAATTACAGGATGGCTGGATGAATATTTTCCTGGGCGATGGATGGGACGTTATGGACCAGTATTTTTTCCGTTCCGATCCCCCGATTTAACTATCTTAGATTTTTTTATGGGGCTACTTAAAACAAAAAGTTTACGCAAATAATTTAAACTATAATATTGAATAGACTTGAAACGAGCTATCCATTGATGCCGTTAACGAAATTACCCCAGAAATGCTGCGAAAAACTTACAGAATTTAGAAAGAGAATTGAGAGATGTTTTTTGTTTACTTAGTGATTCTTACATTATTATTTTGTATTGTTATTTTTGATAGTGATTATAATTCTTGAATAGTTAACATTTTTGTCAAATATTTATTAAAGAAGGACAATTTGAAAATGATTTATAAAAGTTGACAGTTACCTGGTACATTCTAAACGTCACTCACTAGATTAATAGGTACATTATTTTCGAACTTGTGCAAAAATTTATAACGTTTTCATAACACTGGCTATAAAATGAGACGGGTTTTGAAAAACTTGAGTTTTATTTCATTATATGTGGTTTCAGAGCAATTAAAACTTTTTATCAAGAAAACATTTTTCACTTAAACTGATATTTAAACATTTATCTCCTATAGGATATCCCATCCGTTGACACGCTGCATGTTTTTTTAAATTTCCTTATATTGGTATATTTCACCTCGATTTTTTTCCTATGATTGTTTGATTTGTTTGGAAAAAAGTACTGCAGTGTAGACAGTCTGAAATGTCGTTTTCAAAGGGAAGTTTCGCAGCTGTATTTGAAGCCCCTTGAAGGTAATTTTTATTGAATTTTGCTTTGACATTAAATATATAAAAAGGAAAGCCTTTGTCAGTAAACGATATACAGCACGAGCATTAAATAAATAAAAACCATGAAAAGTCTTTATTCATTTTCGTTTTTTCAATAACCGTTTATTGTTTCCACGTGTGTTCGTAATTTGTTTCCCTCCAGCATTTATGTGAAAAGCGCTATCGAGCGCAGATTTTACATGTCAATTACATGATGATAAAGAAAATAAACTTTTTCTACTTCCGTCACTAAAACAGCATCTAAAACACGGGTTTGACATTTGCAAAACGTCACTTTAAACACTAGTGTTTTAAAGTGCGAAAAGTCACATCTCGTTTATCTTTTGTTTCTTAAACGTCACATCAAGTGTAAATATTTCGTGATAATTTTGTAGTTCTGTCATTTGATTTTTCAATGACACGTCAGTCCTTGCCTGTCATTTTGTGAAAATAATTATGTTTTTCCTGTGAGCGTAGAAAAAGTATAGTAATCACCTTGTGTCAAAAACATCTTTAGTCGCTCATTTCATAAGGCACTACGCTTCGCCCCACTCGTGCCTCAGAAAACTCGTAAGTAAAGAAACTGTTTTGACACTTGGTACTTTTTAATACCAAAGTCCATAGACTTTTTCAAGTATTTATATGAGTTAAATTGGACCAACTGGTCAAAAGAAAATTCAGTCAAAAATCACATTTCTCCCTGTATATTTGTGAACAATGGGAACAGATGAGTGTAATTTTTCTGTCAGTAAAGGTCAGCACCAAATTATAAAATTTTTCTTGTGCGCTATATTTTTCAAAATTGGGTTTGAGTTATGTTAAATTGAAGAGGTGAATTTCATAAACAAGTTTTTTATCACCAAGACAAAATTTGTTAAATTTAATATCAATCTCTTTATGTTTTACAATCATTTTCAGTGATATTCTTTATCGTGGTTTTCAAGAGAGGAAAAAACAGTAAATATTTTATCAATATTTTTGCCATAGCGGAAAACCACTTACTGTAGAAATTTTAACTCCGGAAATTATACATTCACGTGATTGTTATTGACGTTTCAAATACAATACTAAATTACTGACAGTTGGTTACATCTTTAATTTTTTATTTTGAAAATACATAAATTTTATTTAAAAACAGAATCGACAAAAAAACACGAGCATGTAGCAGACATACATTTGACAACAGTGCCTCTGACATGGTTTATTAGGCCAATCAATAGGTAAATATTTTTGACAAAAATCCTAGTAGAAAACGGATGATGCTATCATATAAAAAACATTGCGTAGTATCATTTTAATATGTTCTGGACACGCAAATGTTGTTCAGTCATTTGTTATAAACATTTAAAACGAAAAGAATCTAATTTTTTAGTTTTTTTCATATAGCGCAAAACGTACTAAAGCAATCTCAATGGTATGTGTGGATAAATTGTAGATAATTAAAATACGAACAAAATGAGGGGTCGATCAAGTCAATCGGATAATTAGAAATCGAAAAAATTGGGAAAAACCGAAAAATTGGTCATTTTTTTGAAAAGTCATATCTTCGTCATTTTTCAATTGCAAGAGCTGAAACTTGGTACAAAAGTAGTTCTTCGTATGCCCTTTATACGCGCGAAGAGCAGACGCCAAACGACTGTTAGTTTTATTGCAATTACAATTTAAATTTTTCCATACGATAATTTTCAAAGTGTAAAGGTAGAGCAAAACTTATATTTTAGATTTGTAATAAAATAATGCGAAGTTGGCCAAAAGCATCGCTTAAAATGAACGATTACACCGAGCGTTATCGTGCTTGTATATCTATACAGTGATATTCAACAGTCCCCACCCCCTTGTAACTTTTGAACGGCTACACTTACATTAATCAAATTTGGAGGGTGAAAATTCGAACACTTGCTATACAAATCCATTGTTGATATTTGATTAATTAAATTTAAAAAAAATAATTTCAATAATTTTGGTATTTAATTAATTTATCCGTCAAAATTAGTTTAAACCCAAACAAAATTAATATGGCTATATAGCCAATGTCAATGCCTTTTAAACGAGATATCACTTGCCATAAGGTCCTATTTAAAATTATTGGCCAGAGTGACACTGTGACGTCATCTATTACTATTACGTCACCTGTTACCATTCGTAGAGAATTTTACAACACTTTATTTTCACCCTCCAAATTTTATTAATGTAAGTGTAGCCGTTCAAAAGATACGAGGGGGGAGGGGACTTTTGAATAGCACTGTATAGTATGCCTCTACTTAATCCCCGCTACCCCCTATTCCGTTACTTTCCGGCGCTCGGTCATTTTTAGCGGCGTTCCTCGGGCTTTTTTGGCCTACTTCACATTATTTTAATAGAATTCGAAACTATACGTTTTGTTGCTCTACGTCTATACTTTTTTAAACCGTTTTCAAATTCATATAAGTTTATGTTTTTTACTTGGTATGAAATTATCTCAAGATTTTTGTAATAAGATAATAACACTTTTTTTAATTTAAGAATGAAACGTCATCTTCAGTCTCTTCGTCAAAAATATCACGCAAAAAATGGTGACGTAGTTTTAATTTAGACTTTATTATAAACCTTCTGTATTGGGGTATACGATTTTACGGTCGAGTCAACAAAACATGCAAAATTGGCACACCCGTCAAAGAATACACAACTCTACATTATTGTAATAATAATAATTGTTGAACTTTAAATTTGTCGCTGCTGACATTTGCAGACTCCACGTGGTACATGCGAATAGAGGGCTTGTTAATTTATTTAATGAAAAGTTAAACGTCTCGACAACAAAACGTTACAATGGGTCGTTTTAAGTGAGTGGTGAATGCAAAATGGAATGAGATCGGCGTGATAGAGCACTGGCGAAAAACACGATTCTTGCAATAGCCGTTATTAAATAGCGTTTTAACATGCACATGGAAGAGGTAGAGATAAATAAGGAAAGGAGCACAAATGTAACCAATATCACTGAAATTTAAGTAAAATGACAATCAATAATTAAGTGGAATTCCGATCTGAAGTAAATTACAGTGGTTTACCTAAATAGTGCGGAAAGTGATACTTTTCCGCACGCACGTGTTAGGTACACTATTTTTTCTACTTCATGCGGAAAAACCTCAAAAATTGACGTAAAGAAACATTTATTATTAAATACATGTTAACAAATAAATTATTATTTGACATCCATTTGATTAGGCTTATACCAGGGACATTGAAAAATGATTGAAATTCTAATGAATTTCTTAATTTTTAAGTCATTTGGTAAACTACAACCACACAAATACATATTTTAAATATTCAATTGTCAGCATATTCCAAAAACTTGACTCTTTCCACACTAAAAAGAGTGAGGAAAAGTGGATCTTTCCGCACTCTAGTAGAAAATATATTTTTTCTATGATCACTACTCAAAGTAGGCTTTTGCACACTCAAATCTAACCGCAAAGTTGATGTTTTCCACGAGATGATGTCATAATTTGACATTATTGGCGCTCTTAAGCAGAAAGTAACTTTGGCGCACGCCTAATTTATTTATAGATAAAAGACAGCTAGTAGTCCGTGCGAGTGTCCGGAGTTATCGTCAATAAGAGAGTGTGTCAGTGTGTGTTCGGTGAGTCTTGGCCTACACCTGCCGATATAAAGGAGATGTCTCCTAGTGATCTGTCCACCTTCCTGGGAAGGACAGGATGGACGATGACTCAGGAGGACAACTCCTCGGGAGGATGTACAATGGGTCACATGTGGCCTAAGTGCTGTGAGCTTACACTCACCTTCCCTACTTTACAGACACATATCTGTGTTCCTATTTTTGTCCTTTTTTGTAACTGCCGGATTCTCCGTATTTCATTTCTACTGCTTGTATTTTATTCTTCTGCGTTTGATTCAGCACCCACGTTTGACATCTATAAGTTAATATTGGCTTTCGATATTTTTAGCTTGGTGTTTTTCGATATTTCTCTATTGTTTATGAATGTCATGTTCATCGTATTTTTTCTATTATTCTATTTATTTATGCTTCTGTGTTCCCTGCTGATAAATTGTTATCCACAAAAATTGAAATATTCCCACTCAGTGTTGGAAAAAAACCAGCCACTGAGCTTTTTTGGCTTTTATGAGTGGGTTTTATTAGAATCGTTCAATATTTTTTAAAATTATATTCAGATTCTAGTGAAAAAATCATTTATCGCCAACCGTCAATTATCAGATTGATTTCCGGAAGTTGGCAAACAGTTTACATATGCGTCTGGTAAAGTATTTTGACTTTGACATTACTCGAAAATCATCATTTGTCAGTGTCACGCTTTTCTCTATTACGGCTCGATAATAGTTTTCTTGCGATTTATTTATAACAAATTATTGTTGGAACTCCTTTGACTTCAGGAATTAACTTTTATAATGCTTCAGGCTGTACGTACCTTCAATTTAAATATAACAAATAATAATTAGATTTGTTCTACATGTGCTGTTTACTTTGTCATAATAAAATGCTATGAAATATACCTCAGTTTTTTATATTCTGATTTCAGAGCAGTTGGCGATAAAAATTTGTATGCACCACGTCAGTAAAGTGTCTTTATCGGACTCGCCTGTTATTCGCCTCGCTTCGCTCGTCTCATAATTTCAGACTCGTCCGATAAAGAATCACTTTACTTCCTTGGTACATAAATAACTATTAAAAAGAAATACTGTTCATAAGAAAATTAAGTATTTAAATGACCTCTACTTCACAATAATTACGACTTATTTTCGGGATCGCTTATCAACTGTATTATAAAATACGACCGCCACATACTAATAGGTGAAATACAGAAATCGACAGGGTAACCCCCACCCCCGAACTTTAAAATTACGTTTTGTTTTATCTCTTTAATAAATTCTGTTCCAAAGACCCACTTTATCAAAAAACTCGTGGGTTTTATACAAAAAACCCAGTGGACTTTTTTGGGTTACCCACTGGGCAGCCAACACTGTATTGTCCTTCAATTTTTATCAGTTAGGGTTACAAACAAATTCTTTAATTTCCTAATGAATTATTTGCTTCGTCCACTTGTTTTATCAATTTTCAATTTGATTTAAATCGTCGCAAAGCTGATTTTTTCATACAAATTTCTTCTTTTTCTTCTCCCAAAACTTTAGTTTTGCTTTTATCTCGGTTTTTATTCATTCGAGTTTCAGATCTTTCGAAAAAATAAATATCGTTAGCAAATGCCACTTCTGACACTTCTACCAAATTATATTGATTTTCTTTTGACTTATTTTATACAATTGTAAAAAATATTGCAATACGTCAACTTTTGAATTCAATTGTACTTTCTCTGAACACAGTGGATTCTTTTTACTTTTATTGGATCACCCTCGTACACAAAATGACGGAAATTTAACAAAAAAAATCATCATTAGTGTACATTAATTAAGTACACATAATTTGCACAAAATAATCGATAGATTCCAAACGCTTCAATAATGAGTTCAATGTTCCTTTTGGTAGATTCAAGTAACTATCTAACTGTATTCAATTCTTTTTCTTAGTGTATTATCACCTGCGACTTATGTAAAAGTTAGAATACCTTCCACAACAATTAATTTCAAGAATGTACGGCTTCAGTTTGTGTATAACGTAAGGATGGCGAAATTGCATACACACAATTTATTTTTAAATAGAAACTGAGTTGCAAAAGAGAGGGGCCAACAACCTCAGAGTATATCAGTCTGTAAAAATGCAAACTGTATTTTTCGATCGCGATAATAATGGCTATTGTTTGAACTTTAATTACATATTTGAATTATTTATGTACCTAACTCCCCAAAGATGAACATGAGTTGCAGCTTTTAAATATATCACTTCATATTCACTGTGCTGTTTAATGGGTAAAGAAAAAGTGAAATCTAAAGTCTGTGATAAATATAACGGTTTATTATTATTTTTTAAATATTGTCCTGTGAAATATAGTTCTGAAAATTGTCGTTATCTTTTGAATTAGGGAACTTCAAACGGCTGCTGAAGCAGTTGCCATATACACTGTGTTATTTATAAGATGCGACATAGGGATTCCTGAACAAACCTGTCAAACGCGAGATAACTTTTTTGCCAAATAGCGTTCATGAGAAATAATAACAGATTTGGAAAGGTAGTTGAAAAATAAGTTCATATGCACTTTTCATTTTCTTAAATTCGTTGTTTATGGAAAAATAGATCATGTTTCAAACGGTTTCAAACCTTCAGAAAATATAGGGTTTTGCTACCGAGTGGTTAAAAATATTAAGCCACTCTCACAGAAAAATCACTATCCACTTAGACATTTTATGAAATAACAAAAAACAAAAAGTTTATTACTTTTAGTTGTTTGTTGTTAGTTCCGTTTTTATTCATGTTGTATTTTAATGTTCTAAATAATAATAATTAAACCAATCTTTAACTCGTATTGTTGTGAAACTTTTTTGTTATTTCATAAAATGTCTCTAAGTGGATAGTGATTTTTCTGTGATACTGGCTATATATTTTTAACCACTCGGTATAGGATAGCAAAACCCTATATTTTCTGGAG
>CAJUYI010001140.1:14533-29741 GCA_910591695.1 Galerucella pusilla
CTTTCAAATGATTATTGCCAACATGAATTACTCATATTTCATTCCGATCCGTCTTTAGTGCTTCATCGCCTTGACTAAATACCACGTTCGGTGGCAAGTGTATTCATGTATTTGAAAGTTGCTTCACTTATATTAATTCGTACAAATTCACTTTGCACGTAAGTTTATGTTAGTTATAATCGTCACCAATAATATAGGTAGTAGGTTGTTTTTCAACTAGCCGTTAAAAATATGTTTTGATATGAATTCACTCTAAATACGACAAGATATATTCAGAAAATGGCCTCAAATTCAGTATGGCAAAAAGAATACTATTAATCATGAATCTCTACGGCAGATCTCTTCCATCATTCAACAGACTGGGTGAATAACTTACAATATCTGGCCATTCATTCACTCAGTTTTCAGGCATCACTTGAATTAACTATCTAATGCTAAATCAAGAAAAACCAATGCATATTCCAGCAGCAGCAGCAGTGCCTTTTTGTTTATGAATTTTTTATTGAAAATATTGATTCTGTTTAATATTTATACAGGGTGGTCCTTGAGTAATTGTACATAAAAGTACAGTACAATCTTCATTCCAAAATATTGCAATTTAAACCAACAAGCCTTAATAAAATGTTGATATTAAGAGAGATACAGGGTGTTGAACATGAAATTTTAATTTTCGTTTTTTACAATAAATTGAACGCTTTTTGACGTATATGCACAAAAATTTGAGGTTGGAGGCTTTTTGATATGAGAAATCATAGTTTTCTACCTATTTCAATATATTTTGTAGAGGGCGCCACATAGGCCACATATGCGGCATAAATGTACGCAAAACTTGTGAAAAATAATCAAAGCCACATCATTACAACAACAAAAAAGGTATATCTGTTGATATTCCCAAATATTAACGGTTTTAGAGATAATCACATCATACAATTGACTAAAATCCAAATTTGATGCTTATTACACAATTTGCAAGGTCATGATTGGAATGAAGTTCTTGAAAATTGTTTTGGCTGCTTTGGTACAATACAATAACGATGGATTTAAAAAGTTTTTATTCACTGCCAATGGGCATGAGCTCTGCACTTTCCACTGCAACTGCACCACGACACATTTTCCTTAACGTTGCAATCGCCAGTCGGTAAGAAGCCGTTTTCAATTGAGTGGCATGGCACTGAATTTTTGCAACATCACCTATAGCGTTACAGGTTTTCATCACATTCAAAGTTTTGTTTATGTTTGAGTAATATATCAAAAAATAGTTTTTCTACTCTTATACTATAAGTTGTTAATTAAATGCCAATTTTCATTTTCATAATGATACTCATTATAACACTGGTTTTCATTATAAATCTGAAAAATTGACCAACTAGATTTTCAAATACCCAAGTAGGCAGACCCAATATTTTCTGTAGAATGTTTGACAGTTTCTGAGAGATTCGTGTATATTATGACATTTTAAATATTTGCATCAGTTTTTAAAAGAAATGTCGAGCACCAGACCAAAAATACTTAATGACCAAGTTGAATACATATTTAAACTTATTAATTTTTGTTCACAATAATTTATCACTAATTTTTTTATAACAGTAACATACCGAACATACCTATATACACTTTATGCTATTAGTTCAACAGTGGTCCCGTAGCACAGTAAGGAAAGGCGCCGTATTAGGTTGTTTTGATCTGTACGTACAGGGTTCGAGTCCCAGCTGGTACATTTTTTTCTATTTTTTTAAATCAATAGCAAAAATAGTGTATGAAACTCTTATGTAATGGTTATTAATACACTCGCATCAGCCATACGAAACTCGCCTTTGGCTTTGGTTATTAATACATGGTCGTTGCATAACATACGACGCTTGTTCAATTGAAACCCATCTTTGGTCCAGGAAAAATTTATTGACAAGTAAAGTTACAAATAACTACCACTACAATTGAGGCACATATCCCACTGTTTCACCAACCGATGTATACCCTGCTTATAGAATTCTTGTGACTGCTGCTGGAAGAATTCTTTCACAGCGTTTTGTACTTCTGCGTCCGACTGAAAACGGTTACCTTTTAACGCCTTTTTTAGTGGCACAAAGATGTGAAAATCGCAAGGCGATAAATCGGGAATATAGGGTGGATGCTCTAATATCCTCCATTTCTTTCGTTGCAGATTTTCTTTCACTACGTTGGCAACATGAGGCCGAGCATTATCACATTTGGACGGATTGTTAACAGCAAACGCCATTTCAAAGTCACAATACTTAAAATCGCTGTCAAATATAAACGAAATAAACAGATCAGTGTGACGTTTGCATACACTACTAATGTTGGAACACGTCAGTTGAATGATTACAATTGTTTCCAAGGCTAACCTGACCAAAGATGGGTTTCAATTGAACAAGCTGTTACTATTATTTAGGCTTCAGTAACGGCGACATGAATATAATCATGGAAAATTATTCTAGTGATATAGTAGTTTACCTAACTAGTGTGGAAAGTGATACTTTTCCGCACGCTATTGTAGATGGCCGAACGACGCATTAGAGGAGTCACGTGCTAGGTACACTATTTTTTCTACTTACTAAAAACCCAAAAGTTAACATAAAGAAACATTCATTATTAAATACATATCAATAAATTAATGATTTTTATTTGACATGCATTCGGTTAGGCTTATACCATGACCATTAAAAAATTATAAAATTCTTTAAACATACGTTTCTTTTTATCAAAAATTATAGAAGAATTGTGATAAATTTCTCAATATTTCAGTTATTTGGTAAACTACAAACCATACAAATATATATTTTGAATATTCAAATGTCAGTATATTCCTCAAAACTTAACAAATTCACTTTCCGCTCTACTGCGTAAAACTGACTATACACCAAAAACAACATATCGTATACATTGCAAAAACTTTGAAAGAAATAAACTGATAATATTTCATTACTCCGAATTCGCCACTAATGGGCTTTCTATCAGAATTAAAATATAAATTGGAGAAATATGTAAATATTTTCTTTATTGCCATTTCTAATAGGTACACAGATATAGAAGCCTATAAAAATGTATTTATAGATAACAACTTTACTATGAAATTACTCGTTACCTACTAAAACTTTGACAGAAACGATCTGCTGACATTTCATCAATTTGTCGCTGGACGTCAAAATTTAACAAACCGAAAACGTCGTGATTTTAGAGTGAACCTAGACCTAACACGAAATATTCCATTTCGCATTTATTGCTTAGCAAAATGAAACTCTACAACATCACAGCACACCCTCAAATGTGCTTGTTTATGATTGAAGTTACGGTTATAAAATGAACATTTATCGAGGTTGTCGTAGAAAAAATTCATTTCACTTCAATCACCTTCAATTACTTCACTATACCTCACTTCGTTTGTATACTGCAAATAATGAGATTTCGAGGAGGTAGTGAGGAGAAGAGATATACATTCATAATTCTTCAAAACAATTGATCATACTTAGGATAATATTATAGTATGAGTATATTAGAACAATCTAATTTTCCACAATATAGTAGATTAAACTCAACTTTCCTCAAAACATAGCAGTGAAAATATCTTCACATGATTATAAATTATTTGCTAAAATCTATTTCTGGATCATCCCATTTTTATAGAAGCTCTCTAGAAATCAGTTCATTGTTTCTTATCGGTCTTCTTGCAAGCCGAAAGGACAATTTATGAACATGCCGTTCATTTTGCCGTCCACCGCTCGGCGTTTATTGTATCTATATTTACAGGGTATCCAGAAACTCTTCTGCTGAAAGTCAACTATACATGCTTAATGTGATTTTATGTACGAGGATGTATTGATATCTAGTTAGCCTAGACCAGTTCCATGCATAAACAAAATATTAGAAGTGTCAGTGTGAGGTTGGACGTAAAAAAAGTAAACCAAAATTACGCTATAAATTAAAAGAAAAAAAATGTCCACCGACATTGTTAAGGGTTGAGAGGTAAGCAGATTTACGAAGATATGCCTAATACCCTTAGTGATCAATGACCTTCGTCCTCTCCAAGACATAAGAAGTTTCGTGTCCAAAAATCAGCTGGAAAAGTTCTTGATTCAATTTTTTGGGATTGCCATGGAGTAATCATGATTGATTTTTTGGATAAGGGTAGAACAATAACCGGAGATTACTATTCGACATTACTGAAAACTCTACGGGAAAAAATTAGAGAGAAAAGACGGGGAAAGCTATCCAAAGGTGTTGCCATGCAAAAAATGTGTCTGATTTAGGGTTTGAATTACTAGAACAGCCCCTTATTCACCAGATTTGGCTCCGTCCGACTATCATCTCTTTCCTCAACTGAAAAAAAGTTTAAAATGTAGTAAATTTTTTTCCAACGAGGAGGTTATAAAAGCTGTGGAGGTCTGGTTTGCAGAGCAAGAAGAAACATTTTTTTTTGAAAGGTCTAAAGACGTTGCAGGTTCGCTGTAATAAATGTATCCAATTAAGAGGAGAATATGTTGAGTAATAAAATATTTTGACATTGAAATTTTGTTTGGTTCTATAGTAGGCTAAGAATTTTACAATATACATAATGTATATCCAACCATATTCATCTTGATCGAAAAATGTCTTCTGTGGGAGTTAGAGTTTAGAGTTAGTTAGAACCGCCAGCTACAAACTTCAAACATACCACCCTTGGGTGGAAATAATTTATGCAATTTAAAGCGTGTATATGAATATTAATGGTACAATTATTACAATTATGAACATTATTTACAAAATTTGGATACATGTTTTCTCAATTTGTATCAAATGTTTTGACTTCATAATTTTTCCATCTCAAACTAAGTTTTCTGTTACTCTGGAGAATTTTATTTGCAACTTCCTTTTTATTGTCGACGCTCTCCGCTACATAAATTCCCGCAATAATTGCAGATTTCCATTTCCAGCCCTCGCAGTCGGCCACAAAATCGGTCTCGACTAGTAAATGTTATTTATATCCCTCGTAGTATAAATAACTATACTAGCCTAGTCAAAGTACACGTAAAACCTCACAAAAAATACAAAAAACTTGAAAATTCCAAATTGAGTATTTTAAAGGGCTGTGTTTAGCATGAGAAAAACTTCACTATGCTACGCATGCGATTTTCCGGAAAATCGTCGAGTGAAAATTTTTGTTTTTGTTTTTTCGCTCTAACTGTTTGAATAATAAATATACAGAAAACTTTCAAATCAAAATTTGTATCTGATGTATTTATTCACCTATTTTGTCTGAAAAGTTTTTCTGTTAATTAAAAAGTTCACGAGATAAAATTCATTTCAGAGGTTGTCAGTTAGTGGTTACGAGCGAATGCCAAATTTATTAACCGCTCTACTTAAAAGTTAATAGTTTTGTGCTTGTGAAAAAATAAATAAACTCATGTGAAATGTAGAGAAAGATCTCAACTTTTAGATAGAAATACTTTCAAATTTGAAAAAGTAGATTCCAACTGTAAAATCAGTTTATTTATAATAAAACTAGAGCTAAAAAGTCAATAAGCAAATATAATTCCTATTCAATCAATACTTACCCCAGCAAAAATTCCTCTTGGATTTAACATTGCAAATGAGCATAAAACATCAATATTTCGAATTTCGAGCAAATGCTTCTGAAAAATCTGTTTTTTTTTGCATGCTTAATTTTACTTATTAACGTTAATTAAAGAAATATTGGTAGAAAAAAACAACTTTTTAGTAAAAAAATTTTCCAACGTAGTAGATACCCCATTTTAGAACACATTTCATATGAAATTTTTTTTCCAAATGTCACTGTTTATTTACAATCGTAAAATTAAAAACATGATAATTGATGTTCAAAAATACTACTAGGAAAATTTCGTATATTTCAAAAACTAATGCAGATACAAAATAGCTATTTATGCCATCAGTTACGAAATGCCTAATTTGCCTAACTCACAAAATACACAAAATTTCATCTCGTAACGTATTGCATACAAGATTTTTTCTAATTTTGAAGAAAGTAATAAAAAAAAATAAAATTTAATATAATTGATAAACATTTGGAAAACAAATTTAGTTTGTTGCTGTTACTTCATGTTAGTTGTCAGTTTGTAAAAAAGTCTAGACGGGAGGTTTTTAGCGAAATTGATATATTTTTAGTTTTATTTTTTTTTAAATGAGTTATTCAAGTTCTGAAGAGCTACCAAGCGATCTTGAAGAGGCAGCAGGTAATGCTCTATTATCAGTAATTCCCAAAAAGTCGAAGGCAGTTTATGATTTGGCATACGAAAAATTTGTTACGTGGTGTGATAAGAAGAAAATTAAACATGTTAATGAGAAAATTTTATTTGCATACTTTGAGGGTAAGAAAGATCTAAAAGTTTCCACATTATGGACACTTTACTCAATGTTAAGGTCTGAACTAAATGTGAAAAGGAATATTGATATTAAGTAATAGACAAATTTGGTAGCATATATTAAAAGGCAAGCGGACGGGTACAGTGCTAAAAAGTCAAAAGTTTTTATTAAAGAAGATTTTGCCAAATTTTGAGTGGAAGCTGATGACTAATTCTTTTGGTCACTAATTTTGAAATACATTTTTCATCACCAATTGCATGAAATTTTACTTTATGCAACTAGTTACAAAAAGTAAGACGTTTCATAATGTCAATCAGTTTTAAAAAGTGTCACTTTATATGTCAAAATTAGAAAAATAATGTTCCAACATATTTTGTAGATAAATGTATTAGCTACAATTTTTGATTCGAAAATTTTTCTGTGTTTTCATTATTTAAGCAATTAGGGTGAAAAAATAAAAAAAAAATTTACTCAAAGATTTTCCAGAAAATCACATGCCTACTTCCTAAAGACTTTCTCAAATTTTTCACAACTTTCTCTTTTAAATACTCAATTTTGAATTTTCAAGTTTTTTGTATTTTTTGCGGCATTTCACGTATATTTTGTGTACTTTGACCAGGCTAATCTACAAACCCTCGTTTTTTATCACTATCAGAAGTGTTTAATACGAAAAGAGCCACAGATAACCTTCTTATAGATAAGCATCTGACCGATGCCGCTTTCTATAGCGAGTTAATTTTATGGGTGGCGAAACCTGGAGAGCCTGTCGAGTAAGCTCTAACAATTTTGACAGGGTTGCGGTCTTTCACAGTCGGAAAAAAAGATTCCGGCAATTTTACAGAATTTGCGGGGAATTCAAAATCATTCCAGCTTCACCTTTATTGCATTTATAGTCAGTTTTTTATTATTTCATCCAAAGTAACTTAACATTTGACTGATACTATATAGTCAAAAGCGCTCTTATCGTGCGGGTTCAAAGATCACTAACCATATGTATCAAATCGGAAGACACAGAGGTTACCGAAATGTGAAATTACGAATAAACCAGGAGAAAATAATGATGGTTGATGTTTCCTGCACACTGGTTGACGAATTTCCACTTTTTCATTCATTCTCGAAATAATCTATCAGATTAAGTACCTACCATTTTTTTTGCTTGAGGATGCAAAATACCGGAAAATTGCTTTTTTCTACTACCGTGCGTTTTAACCCACTTTCCCGCACGCATTTTAGCTTTGAAAGTGTCACTTTCCCGCACTAGTGCGGGAAAGTAAAATTATGCAAATTTTGACCTTATTAGATAGTTTTTTACTTCGGAAGTTATAACTATTCTTACACCAGGTGAATAAATAGTCCATCAAATAAAATCAACATAAGTTATGAAATCAAACAATTTTATTTTGTAAAATCTACATTGTAATTTAAACATAAAGTGACGCGTTTCGCTAACACAGTAGCTTTATCAAACGTTGGAGGTATAATGAGAAACTTTCTATTTATACAGTACCTTAATACTAAATTATACGGAAATTTAACAATAAAATTATAATCTATTTACAAGGAAATGAAAAGAATTTGTCTAAATATGGAATTAACTAAAGAATTTAACAAGTTTACCTGGAAACTCATTCACAACCATCCTACAGGAATCTTTCTAGGTAAAAAGGTTTAATAATGGAGAATTGTTAATATCAAGTTGGTCGTTAAGAAGATTATATGAATATTTGTTTTTATTTATCTCTAGGGCTTCTAAAAGATTTAATTTGAAGGATTTAGTTTCTATATGCAAAATTTCAAAATTTGAATCGAAAGAATGTTGGTTTGCTAATAAATGATTTGAATAGTTGGAATCTAATTTTTGATTGTCATAACTACGTTTGTGTTCTGAAATTCTAGTTTTAAAATTCCTGAAAGTTCTACCTATATAAATTTTATCACAGTCGTCATTACCACATTTTAATTTATAAACTCCTGATTTATTTAGTTTTGAGGATTTGGATTTGTTGTTTTTAATGAATTTGGATAAATTGTTGTCAGTTTTGAAGCAAATATTCAAGTCTAAAGTTTCTAAAAATGATTTTATTTTTAAGGATGGTATTCCAAAGTAAGTTAAGCTTTTAAATTGGTTATTTTTGTTTTTATCAGAAGGAAATACTTGTTCTAGAGTATGTTTTTGTATCTTTTTATTTATGATGTTGTCGATTAAATTTGGATCGTAATTATTATTAACCGCTATTTGCTTTATTATATTTAGTTCTTTATTGTAATTGTCAATATTCAATGGAACTGTTAAAAGTCTATGTATCATACTATTGAACCCAGCAAACATGTTACACGTGGGCCTCTAGAGGCACTTTAAAAACAACCGACGGACAACACAAGTGGGCCACAATCATGATACGTCGTCGGCCCGGCTAGCCCGTGTCGCGATGGCCACCAGTAGGCCTCCAGACTACCACCCGCTTCGTTACATAGCGGTACTTTAGCGGATTGACAAAGTTAGGGTGAACTGATATTGCATTGTACAGATTATGGTGCGATTGCGGGTGTTCTACTAATCAACCGCCGGCATCCCACTGTTGGGACTTAATCAATGATTTATGCAAATCTACAGGCTATATATATACTTATAGGTTTAAGAATGAAACACATGATGGATAAAACAAAGAAATATAATGAAAAATGAAAAAAATATTCCATATACCTACAATATATATATATATAAATATAAAAAAATATGTTCACCAATAGTATTGTTTTATAAGCTATATATACTAACTTATAACAATGAGACATATATGATGAGTGAAACAAAGAAATATAATGATAATAAAAAATATATTACATATACAATTATATATAAATATGTTGTGCTGTTTTTGACGAGTGCTCTTTGAGATATGATGCAGGGGTTTTCTAGAGGAAACATATATTATTATGGTATATGATGCAACAAATGATGTATGTACTTACTTTTCTGTGTTTTCGGACATATCTGCTCGTTCCTTTGCTCCGAATAAATTAGATATAACACACAAATCTAATAAGATAGTCGCTACAGTCAACTAAAGTGATTAATTATTCCTTACCATACCACGATACACAACACAACTAGGTTAGGTTGATCTTCAACACAACGGCTAGCAAATCAGCAGTAGTGCCAACTGCCAACGTGATATTCAGTAATGCCAATGTTTTATTCTCATTACAAGTCGCATGCCGGCATGCATACTGGTGTCAAAACGACATCGGCGTGACTATGGCAAATTTTCAACGGGTAATTTCTGGCTAAATTACAAACATCCACCATAAATATGCGTATGTTCAGCCAAGGCGGCAAAACTATTATCATTCCAATTATTTACCGACATCTCTGTGCCGCTGCCGACATCTAACCGCAGTTAACAGCTATGGCCCGTCTATTTACCGCTCATTCATGTTTGCTGGGAAAGCTGCTAATTTATGACTGATTGGGTGGACTGAACTATTATGAATTGTAATATCTGTATGTGATGGTTTGTGAAATATAGAAAAGTCATGTCTGTTATTTCAATTTTTAAAATCAACATGTTTTACAGCTTTTTGTTGCATTTTTAATTTTCTGAAAATATAAAATAAAATAAATATTTTGATATAACCTTGTAAATTCTTTAAAGTAGTGTCACAAAACAACTATTAAACCACCCGGATTTGATATAAGAAAAATATATCAAATGAAATTCTTTCATCTACAAATGACTTAAAATTGTTGCCGTCACCCTCATCGTCATCTTTATGTGACCTGCAAACGATGCCATCCTCATCAACGTCATTCACTCACCAGTTAACACCAAATAACTCCACTGGACCGGCAATTTTAAGTAATTCACAGAATGCAACTAATTGTGTTTCTAATATTAATATTTATAATAATAATTGATAATAATAATAATAGTTTTTGGTCTAAGTTTTTTATATGTGTGTTAAAATAAAATAAATTTTGAAAAATGGGTTGATATACTTTTTTGTATATACGGTCGTAGGAAAAATAATGTTCCTAACCCATGCGTAAAGTGTCTTTCCTGCCCTTGACCGCTTGCCCGAACTCCGCTTCGCGTCGTTCGGGTCAACTGCAGTCGCGTGCGGGAAAGTATCACTTTCCGCACTAGTTAGGAAAATAACTATTTATCATCCATATTTTCACTTTGAATTGTCAAAGTGACATAACTGACATTTAAATAAAAACTTTGCTGGTGAAAGACTTTTTAGAATCGCGGAAAACTAAATACTCAATTATCCTTTTTTCTCCCGTCAAAATTGCATAAGTCTGACTTATTCATCTTACGGATTTTATTTGGAAGTTATGATTAAAGGCAATAAAAGAAAACAAAAACGGTGAGTATGTCTTTGTTCGTATGACCCGCATGATAAGACTGCATTTGACTATACAATAATAACAATCAAATAGTTATGTTGAATTGATGAAATGTCAAAAAATAACCGGAAGTAGGGAAAATGAAACAACAATCGAGAATAACACAAGCAATAAGCAATAAATCGCTCATTAAGTATTTTGATGAAAATTTCTCGCGCCACAGAATTTTATCTTGTTGTCTGATCGATCTCATAAAGGGGCTAGAAGAGTGGTGTGTTGACTGGTACCTAAGACCTATCAAATTAATTTTTAGCGTTTCGTTCATAATCCACATTAATAACATCAATATTATCTTTATTTTCAATAAAACTGTTAAAAAGACTTTCCCACTCATTTTATTATCAAGTTTTCAGCTTATATTTAGTTACTTCTTACTCTCTTTAGTTTTTTCAGTGCCTCGATATTACAAAGTTTCATTCGTGTCAATTTGTTGCAGTCTAACTTTTCAATACATAATGCTTCCAAAAACATAGCTTGACTCAGTGCCACGTAAAAACTGCGTGGTCTACTGTGCTACCTTGCATAACTTCACTTTCTTCCGCTTTTCAAGCCATCTTCTTTGTTGTATTTCAGTTTTTGTTCCATTATCATTCGTTACCATATTGTTACCAAAAGTAATGAAAATTATAACGGTCCCTCAAGAGATCCGATAAAGTACCAAGGCTTTAATTACAGAATGCGCTCAAATCTTGACGTGAAAACGCTAACGACAACATCTCCAGTCACTTTTACGCCATACACGATACGAAACCTTGAATTGGGTGGAATATCTATGCATGAATTCCGATTCTAAGTTGACAAGCTCTTTGTTATGGCTAGATGCTTAGATTTCTGTTTCAATTTATAAACTGTCTGAGCTCTATATTCCGCTATACACTCAGCTCTACTTGTATATCCGCCATTTTGTGCAATCTTGGACTTACAATTATTCTGAATAGTCCATTCCAGAACACATAACCATGGCAGGTCAGTCCTATTGCGCTAGAGTGCAACTGAATCGATTGATTGTAGTAGAACCCTAAGTTTTTGTGTTTTATTGACTGATATACATACACCAACCAACAACTATTCACACGCTAAGTTTAAAGTAATTGTTACCTTTTATTTATTTAAAATAATAAGGCAAGATAAATTGCAACGACGACTCAATGTGGAGAGCACCTCAGGTGTGAATTCGGAGACCAAAGTTCAGGGAGTAGTCTTACCGGTTCGCGGGTAATCCTACTTTATTTAAGTTATTGAAGTTATATTGGAGTTAATGAGATAATAGATGAATTTGAGAAACCAAATGAATTTAATAAGTTAATAAGTAAATCAAGTTATGGAATGTAATTAAAGTTAATCAAGAAAGGTAAGTGGGCGCCACCCTGGATAATATTAGTCGACTTGTTTTTCACCCCACAACTCTCTATCAACAAACCTGGAAATGCTGGAAGGGAAGGAATATGAACAACGTTGTTAAATTTACAAGTTGTATAATGAATTTAATACTAATATCACTGGATAATTTTACCGACATCTCGTCAAATATTACCAGTAACCCTCAACTTAAACTTAACCCTTTAGTACAAAAATCAATAAATTTTAAAAGTAGTACTCATCACGCCATCTATGATATTAGCTCTCAAACTGGCTCTTCTAAACTGTGTTTAATGGTGTAAAAATTTCACCCCATCTCTTTAAATCCAAAAAAAAACTCATCAGGCTGTCCTTTCCAATTATGTGGTGATAGATAAGGTCAGCAATATGGCAATAATTCAAACACACCCTCTCTCCTGTTCCGTCACTTCCCAATTCATGACGTAATTTTTTCCGTCCTCCCCAAAAACGTGACGTGTTAACACCGAACAGGGCGAAAAAAGTCGAGTCGTGTCAAAAAAAATTGGCGCTGACTGTCATTTTTACTCTCACATCATACTCATCACATGCGCTAAATATAAAAAATAAAACCTAGTATTTAACAGTGCAAGTGCAATCCATAAATAATTTAAAAGTAAAGCAGGTTGTGTGAGTTATTCCACAAACTTATTTAGTATTTGTAATTAGGTATTAGTACCGTAGTTGTTATAGTTATAAATAAATTCTACTTTGTTGAACAAGATATTTTTTTTAACCCTAAACTGCAAATTGGGACCACAGGAAAATTCTTAAATAAATAATACAGTCCGCTAACAGTCTCAAAATAACCCAGTCGGAGCAATTGAAAGCTCTGAAGAGGATTATTTCAATCAAAGTGAATGTATGTTGTTTTATGTTGTTTACATTGTTTGTTGTTTTACGTTGGTTTTACTTTCCTTATTTTCTTCGGACAGGTCCTAGGTGTCTGATGTTAATCTACCTCCACAAAAGAGTCTAACCTATAGAAGTGAAAGTCCAATGGGATTACCTAGAATGAAAAAATGAGGTGTCAAACCTATCCACCCGAAGCGCAAGTTGCAATTGAGTTGTCGAAATAAGCAAGGCAGCTGAGGCCGAAAAAAGACTGAGGAATGAAGAATTCCAGCAATCGCAGTGGATGGGTTCAGAACTATTTCATAACGTTTCTTTTTTAATGAAAGTTTGTTTTTGAATGAATAATGCCCGATTTCATTAACCATTTCCTAAAGTCAAGTAATACCTCTAACGAATTTAGGAATTTCTAAATGCAATTTACATTTCACCACGCGCTAAGTAATGCCTAAGAGTGATAATATTACGTATTTCCTACCACTTTTTGATTAATCCTCAAAAGGATTGTAGGAACAGCTTTGCGAGTGAGGCCCCTTTTTGTCCCAGTAACAATATATTGTGGTTCAAAATATCTGTTGCAAACTTTGTAGGATTTATAAATCTGTTCAGCGCTTAATCCCTTTAGTTTTGGATTGCGAATAAAGGCAACCCATTCATTCAACAGCAAAGGGTGATGTTTGGGAAACCTATGTCGTTTTGATGCAATATCTGTACACCCAGGAACGCAACACTTCACACCAACCATTATAAATATTATGAATTATCACACTTGAAAAGACTTAGTATCTAATTAAAACACAAATAACCGCAGCAAATGGCCATAGGAAACAATCTATAAAAGACAATGGTGACAACAACTATATGACAGCTTTGATTAAAAAATCTTTTCTTCTTTTCGTGCTGAAGGCATTAGCTGCCAGGCCTGTTTCGACAACTCAATTGCAACTAGCGCTTCAGGTGGATGGGTTTGTAACCTCATTTTTATATTCAAGGTCATCCTATAAACTTTCACTTCTATAGGTTAGACTGTTTTGTGATCTACCTCGTAGAAACTACTTCGTCTTGAATGTCACGTCAAATTGGCAGGTACAAAGTGGGAAGTACAAAGTGCTAGGAAAGATACAATGTATCAGCAATAGTTACATTATTTTTATGTGAAATTCAGGATATCTGCAGTAATTCGGCTTACAATTGGTTGGAGAAAATCATTTAAGAACGTGGTTCATAAAAAAAATAGTCCTTTATTTCACTATTAAAAAAACAAAAGAAGCAATGAAGAAATTTGATATGATACGATATGATATTATTAAGGAAATCTTATTTATTTCCATTCATCAAAGAAATCAAAGAAAGAATATCTAAATAACATAAAAACTCAATTTTATTTTATAACTTATTTCAATCACAGAAGGCGATAAAAAAATGTAATGAAAAATGTAATCCGGGAATATTATATTCTAGGTTGGTAATTAGATTGAATTATCAACTGTCTAAGAAAAACTATACCAAAGAACAAGATAAAAAAAACCAATATCGCTGTATGTGTGTATCTGACGCTTATCACTAGAAGGAAAATATATGAAATCAAGAATCAAAAATGAAAAGCATATACGTAAATCCAACTTACCATTCACATTGAATGTACTTTAAAAAAAGAGTTTGAGGTATACCTCTCACAAGAAGTTAAAATTAACCTTATCGGCTCATGGTTCACAGGAGAAAGAATTTACATATTGGTAGTGTGTTCTGTTCTTAATTTTTATCTCTATAGAAGAGAACAATTGAAATATTTGACTAATATCAGTGTATACTGATCCTCACCAACAGAGATTATCCGTCGCACATTAAATTTAAAAATTTGCCTTTCAGCGGTGATCGATGCTACAGGTTCTAGACGAGAATTACATGTTGGTAAGGAAAAAGGACTGGCCACTCGCCGTCCGGTAGATATTTAAATAATCCAATGATAGTGGCCAAATATAACGTTACATAATGATTCACTAAGGAGGTCCCGTTTTAAAGAACTATGCGGCGTCGATAAATTAAATAGTCATCTTGCTTTTTTAAAACAACCGAAATCGAGAAAATGATAACTTATTCCACATATTACAACATTACAAAACGATGGCCAAATTTTAGGTAAATATTTCAACAGGAAGGGGTTGAAATTTTTTCATACTTTTTTGGTAAATGTGAGAAAAAGGGGAAGGAAATATAATCATTACATTC
>CAJUYI010001140.1:39741-66301 GCA_910591695.1 Galerucella pusilla
TGTATAACATTGTGTAGCATTAGTTTTGTTCGTTAAAACAGCATTTTCTGTTTCTACCCGCATTCCACACTTAACAATACCACAAAACCGTGTCATTTTAGATCATTTTTCGTTGTTTATTCGTAAAGGTGCTCTCCAGCACAATACTGAGAACTAAGAAACACTTTTCACATCTCCAAAAGAAATACATTGTTGCTAGGTCGAGCGATTTTGATTTGACATTGACGACAGTATCAGCACCTATCTCACACTGATGGAACTGTCGAACTAACTTACCTACACTGCGAAAAATAGATTAGCAATTTGAATAAACGAATTTAAAAACAATGTAAACAGTTCGATCGCAAGTAAACAGAAAAATCACACAAATGGAACGGAAGAGTAGAGTGAAAACCACAAAAATGGCAAATCGAAAGTTAACAAAAGTTGATACGTGTGGCGTGGGTTGTCTACTTTTCACATAGAAACCAAAAATAATGAAATTACAGTATTAGCACCTAATATTGGAGGTTGTTTTTAATAAGAACATAGGTGTCGCTTCTGTGCGCGTAGGTTAATTTGTTACGGTGTGTTGAATTAAAAAGATCATTGACATTGAACTAACCTTGTATATGGAAAATTCCTCAACAGCACTTCATATGCATGAAACACAAACTAAAAAGATTTTTTTGCGCGATCGATCTTTTTTGTTTATTTACAGCATCGGTTGTCAGGACGGTAGGTTTTGTTTACTGGTTTCTTAAGTCTAAGACGTCGGTAAGTGATTTACTTACCGTTCAGACGTCGGTAAGTAAATTACTTACCGACGTCTTAGCCCTACATACATTTAAGTGGTCCTAAGTAATATATTACTCCATTCATTACACAAAAAGAACAGAAAAATAAAGGAAATTTATATTTTTTTAATGAACAGAACCGAACAGAACAATATAAGAATTACTAAATAGCATTTTCACCAAAATGCAAACTATATTTTAAACTGATCGAGAAGTATAAATGTCACTTTTGACATTCCGTTCATTTCGAAGAAATTTAAATTATTTTATTCGAAATTTATTTCAATACGATCGCGCAAAAAATGGTATAAGCATCTCGAACGGTAAGGGTAATACCGGTCTCCAGCAAAATTGGAGGCTTCGCTATTGACTGGTAAACAACCCTCACCGTTCTTAATACGTAATATACTATTAATTTCATTGTAACCAACATTCTAACCTAAAATAACACTTATACAGGGTGTTACTATATTTGACCGACAACGCTCTACCCCAGAGAGCTCTCGTTAATTGATGAATTTTGATATAGGTTACTCTAAAAGGCTTATTCATCGAGATACAGGGTGTTAAAAGTTTTAAATCAAAATTCAAAATTGGCCATAAATCAAAAACGCCTCATTAGGAATGTAATATTTTGACATTAACTTACTCTTGAAAAATTTAGCCAGTGGTGCGTTATCGGGATTAGTGCCAAATTTTATCCCCTTATTCTTAACGCCACTGGAACAAACATTATTTATTTTAAATTTTTTCAAATTCCTTGTACATTTTTAGGGAATAACCCTTTATGGAACAGTTTTGTAGAAATTTTCTTCTGAACAAAAATTTGCAAGTGGGTAGGTATAGTACATTCAATAGCCTTCTTGTTGTGCGTTATAGTTTGTGACGTATATCCGGGGTTTGGGTATGTCGTTTATTTTACTTGCTATACTTGACATATAGCTTACCTTAAATTTGATAAATTAAATCATCAGCTTCTTTTTCTAATTGAGAATACTTGAGATCTTCCAAAATTCTGATGTTTTTCCCTGTATCTAGGCATATTTTTGTATCATATAACAATAAGATCAATATTCACTTCCCCAATTTCGACGATGGTTCTGTACACTAAGGACTTCATGTAGCCCCAGAGAAAAAAATCGATCGGGCTTAAGTCGGGTGATCTTGTAGGCCAAATTCGGGTTCCGCCTCGGCCAATCCATTTTCCCCAGCACGTTTGTTTAAGAAACTTCTAGCACTTGCAGCAAAATGCACAGATGCCCCATCGTGCTGAAATCACGTGTGTTGTCTAATATTTAACGGGTTCATTCTACAACATTTTATTCAAGACGTCTTCCAGTAACCCCGTATAAATATCTCTATTTTATACAGGGTGTACCAATCTTACGACAAACTTCGGTATATGGGTTATTTTAAGAGATATCAAAAAATTTTATCAACAAAAATAGTAGATGGGCTGAAGGTCCATATTTTGAAATTATATCGAACTATACAGAGTGCTGCATAACTCTGTTACAACCAAACATATGATTTTTCAAATGGGAACCCCTATATATTATACCGAATTCGGATTGGTTACATTTTTTTGAAGCTTTTAATATGAGGTTTTGCCACGTTATACAGAGTCCTTCAAAAGATATGGACACGTTTATGTGAAAATCGTAGGTAAATCAACGCTCTGTAGCTTGTTGTACGTTGAAGGAAAAAAATGTATTTTGTCAAACAGAGTTTCGTAACATGATGCAATATCTCCGTATCCTATTAAATTTCAATTATATTCTTTCTTATATACAGGGTGAACGGAAACTCGAACCTGTCATTTTCTTTCTTCTTACAAATAGAACACCCTGTATTTTATAGCAAAAATAGAATTTTCGATTATGTTACTTTAATTTTTGTCAAGCATTCCCTATACCCAAAGTTTATAAACACAGAGTTATCTGGTAATATTTATTGTAAACTATTATTATTGACCTATTATGTGAAAGCAATAAACGTTATATGTAACAAAAAATCCTAATTAATGATACATTCTAATGAATAATTCATTCTAAACAAAACTAGCTACCAAAAGTAAAATCCTAACCGTATGCTGAAGGTTCAAACTGTTCACCGTTAAGATAAATGCATTGCTGTAAGAGGGGGCCCAACTGATTGGCCAGCTCGGTCACCCGATTTAACAAAAGTATATTTATTTTTTTCGGGTCGTGTAAGGAATAAGTTTATAAAATTCCCGGCTATTAGAGATGACATGAAAAGGATAATTAGTGCGGCATTTCGATCTGCTAACGTTAATATGCTGAGAAATGTTAGTCAATCATTTGAACTATTCTGCAGCATTACATTGATGTTAACGGTGAATATTTTGAACCTTTAGTTTGACATTACGGTTGGGATTATACTTTTGGTGGCTAGTTTTTTTTAGATTAAATGGTTCATTAAAATTTATTATTAATTGAGATTTTTTGTTACATGCAACGTTTAATGCTTTCACATGATAGGTCAGTAGTTATATTTTACAAAAAATATTACAAAGAAAATGACAGGTTCAAGTTTCTGTTCACCATGTATACAAGAAAGAATATAATTGAAATTTAATAGGATACGGAGATATTGCATCATATTGAAAAACTCTGTTCGGCAAAATACATTTTTTTTCTTTAACGTGCAACAAGCTACAGAGCGTTGATTTACCTACGATTTTCACATAAACGTGTCCATATCTTTTGAAGTACTCTGTATAACGTGGCAAAACCTTATATCAAAAGCTTCAAAAAATGTAACCAATCCGAATTCGGTATAATATACAGGGGTTCCCATTTAAAAAATCATATGTTTGGTTTGTAACGGAGTTATGCAGCACCCTGTATAGTTCGGTATAATTTCAAAATATGGACCTTCAGCACATCTACAATTTTTGTTAATAACATTTTTTGATATCTCTTAAAATAACCCTTATACCGAAGTTTGTCGTAAGATTGGTACAACCTGTATATTTGGCAAAAGGTAAGGCCCGATAAAATCCCACCCACACATTCACTGAAAATTTATGTTGAAATCCAGGTTTATGAACAGACGTGACATTTTCAGGAATTGAAAATTCCCTTCCTGGTAAATTTGGCCTCGTCTGTATACGACACATATTTTGGGAAATTTCAATTTTCATGACACTTTTGTATACAGATTGCGAAAAGTCTATTCGAGCCATTTACACAAGTGCGACAAGAGAATATGAGAAAAACACTTGAAAGAGAGAGAAGAATAATTGTACGCGGTCAGCTGTTGCCAAATGTATTGATCTGTAAAAGCTATTCCCAATTTTTGTCGGCAACAATGTTAAATACCAATAATTTTTAAATCGAAAGCAAAGTATAGATTTTATTCATTGCAGATTGTAATTTGTCCATTTATTTTCTTGAACTATATCATTTTATTCTTATCTGTGTTGATGTCACTTATTTTCCAAAAGTCGATAATATCACCAATCTCGAATTTCTCCCAATAAATACGGCGTTATCCCGTATTAAAAGTTACATGCAAAATAAAATAATTATTCCCTAGAAAGTACCAAACATTTTAAACTGGCAACACTGCTTTATATTAGATTGGTAGCTGGAACTGAAAACACGCCCAGCGCTGACTGCGATCTCTCTTTCAAGAAGTCTTGCACATAATTCCCTTGTCGTACTTGTGTAAATCGTATGGCTCGAATAGACTTATCGCGATGTGTATACCAAAATTCAAGTTCCAAGTACATGCAGACTTTTGATAGGAGCAAATTTCTACAAGATCTTCTATTTCATCTTTATCAAAGGTTTTCCCTTTTTTAACAATGAACAATTTTTTTTTATTTTCAAAAAAACATATGTTTCGGTGGCGCAAAAAATAAGAGGAGTGAAGTTGCCGCTAACCCTGATAGCGCGCCACTAGTTAAATTCTTCAAAAGATAGCTTACGTCAAAATATTACGGTTACCTAATCTTAAAAAAAGATTTCAAGGGATCTTAGATATATGGCAAATTTTGAATTTTAATTTCTAACTTTTAACATCCTGTATTTCCGTAACAAAGCCTTTCAGTGGTTAATGTTTCTATATCAAAATTTATCAAATAACGAGAGCTCTCATGGGGAGGAGCGTTGTCGGTCGAATATACTAACACCCTGTAGAAAATTTACTGTAAAAACGATGATGGGGATCTATCGAGAAAATTCATAGAAATAATAATAAACTGAAATCAAATATAATTATTTTATCAGCAACAAAATCTCCTTCGAAAGATAACAAATCCGCTATATGAAGTACCATAATACCAAGAATTAAGAGTATTATATCCTTTTTAGGTGAAACGTTTTCGGATGGAAACAAAAGCAGCGAAAACTCTGGGTATTATAGTTGGCGGTTTCATATTTTGCTGGCTACCCTTTTTCACCGTCTACTTAGTACGAGCATTTTGCGACGACTGCATAAATCCCGTGCTATTTTCTACTCTTTTCTGGTTAGGATACTGCAACAGTGCCATCAATCCCCTTATTTACGCTTTGTTCTCCAAAGATTTTAGGTAAGTGTATTTTATATTCAATTTTGATTTATTAACAGTGTAACGGGCTATAGTCCAGTAACTGAAGACCTGAAAATAGGCAAACCTATCAATATATTTGTCCAATTATTTTTTTTTTGGTTGATTTGTAGGTCTTGACAGGTACTTTAAAGGGAGAAAAAGTTCTCCAAGATTGCTCCTTAGCTAAGGGCCCAAAATGGCCCCTAACGCCCCCCAAAAATCGGTTTCCCGCCATTATCTCCCGAAATATGCAATTTGGAAAATTTTTGTTCTGGTAAAAAGTGGAGGTCGTTAAATTATCTACAAAAATAGTCTTCATTATTTTTTTCCAAAATGCAATAGTTTTCGAGATAATCGCATCCAAACGTTCCCTCGCTTACGCGGCTGCACTACCTCTATAAATGCTACCGTCTATAAAATTAACTTGTAAACCGGCGGACAAATTCTTCCATAACTCGGTCAAAAATTAATATTTTTCGATGATTTAAAGTTCATTGTAATGGGAATATCCGTAGGTATCAATATGTATACCATAAACCCCGTTCTCGCCCGTCGAGGACATTGCAAAAAGTGGCCAATGTTATTTTTCCCCAATATTTTGGCCTCTTCCATTAAATCATTGACATTTTATTTATTTTAAATGGTTTATTATCCCTTGTTTTTTCAAATGGGGTCTGGGGAGGTTCTGAATGTTCCTAGAAATTTTTTTCAGTACCTTTGTGGCGTTTCAATAAAAAGTTTATTTATTTATTTGCATTTTTCAGTCGTTTTCGGAGTTCTCACAAATCTTTCAAATTTTCCCGGTCCCTGGAAAATGAGTGCATTTTATTCCGAATAAAAATTATTGGTTCAGAGAGTAGACATAGTTAGCTTTCAAATGGTGTGCATTTAATAACAAAATAATTGAACATTAGTTCTTTATTTTCGCTTGTTTACAAGATTTGTGAGAACTCCGAAAACGACTGAAAAATGCAAATAACTAAATAAACTTTTTATTGAAACGCCACAAAGATACTGAAAAAAAAATTCCAGGAACATTCAGGACCTCCCCAGACCCCATTTGAAAAAAACAGGGATAATAAACCATTTAAATAAATAAAACGTCAATGATTCAATGGAAGAGGCCAAAATATTGGGGAAAAATAACATTGGCCACTTTTTGCAATCTCCTCGACGGACGAGAACGTGGTTTACGGTACACATATTGATACCTAGGGATATGTCCGCCGGTTTACATGTTAATTTTATAGACGGTAGCATTTATAGAGGTAGTGCAGAGGTAAGCGAGGGGACGTTTGAATGCGATTATCTCGAAAACTATTGCATTTTGGAAAAAAATAATAAAGACTATTTTTGTAGATAATTTAACGACCTCCACTTTTTACGAGCACAAAAATTTTCCAAATTGCATATTTCGGGAGATAATGTCGGGAAACCGTTTTTTGGGGGGCTTAGGGTCCATTTTGGACCCTTAGCCAAGGCGCAATCTTGGAGAACTTTTTCTCCCTTTGAAGTACCTGTCAAGACCTACAAATCAAGCCAAAAAAAATTATTGAACAAATATAATGATAGGTTTGCCCCTTCAGTTACTGGACTAATTAAATATTATCAAGAAATAACAGTCAACAATCTTGGAGAAATCTTCCCTTGGATGCTCTATTTCTAGGAGTCTATTTCTCCAATGGGATAATTTTTCACAATCGAAGATACTGTGAGAGGCTGATTCCTCCTCCTCCATGCACAACCGACAAATAGGTTCCTCCCTATATAATATGTTAATTGTATGCATGTGCTTTCTTAGGGTACAGTGACCGGTGAGTAAACCCGTCACTATCCTTATCTGGCCACTGCTGAGGTTTAATATTTCGTTTGTTAGCGTTTCCGAGGAATTTTTGACCAGGAGTTTGCTGTGTTCCTGTTGGCACGTGTCTCCAATACGACTGATGTTTAGTTTGTGTCCACCGAGATGTACAAACACGTGCAGCATTTTTTGATATCCCAAATACTGGGACTTCCAGTTGTTGTCCATGAATTATTTACAACCGGTATATGTGACCTTATCTATTGAACATAAGATGATATATTAATACCATTTCTGGTTTTACGTAATCAATTATTATATATTATATATTAAACATCACAAGTAACGCCAACAATAGTAGACCCAGATGAAGAGAGTTTTTTTGTTGAAAGCGAAGGACTAGTATAGCTACAATGTTAGAGTTACTGAGAGTTACAAATTATTGTTTGAGATAGGTTGTTTTTTAACTTCGGTCAGCACTCAATTGTTGATATTTTTGAGTTAAAATGCTATTCAGGCCCGGTTTATCAATAGCAATTTATCCGTCAGTTAATGCTTAACTACCAGTTATTTTGGAAAGGTCGGTTTATATCAACAACAGGATAAATTTATACGGCAGATGAAATGTCAAATATTCATCTGTCAGTTACAACTGACGGATAGGTCGATATCTGGAGGTTAAGGTCTATTACATAACCCTACATTTTTGCTTTCCTATTTCGTTGTGGTGTTGTGTCAAATTTACTTGGGTTTTGAGCAAAGTAAAAAATGGAAAGTACCAGTACTACTAAAAAGAGAGGATGTAATTTCACATAAGAAGAGAGAAATTTGCTTCTAAAAATTGCAAGTAAAAATGTAATAGGAAATAAAAAACGGATGGGGCAACCTGGAAATCAAAAGAGGATGCTTGGGCCACCTATACCTATCAGATCGATACTCAAGTGAATCTTCAATCAGTTCTAATATTGACAGAACAGTCTTTTTTGTCATCCTAAAACTTGCATGAAAATCCTGGTCATCCCACTTTTCCAAGTTGTCCACTCTTTCTCTAACTGTATACAGCCTTCTTTCGTACTCAAGAACTTGCACAATATCCTCGTCCTCGTCGTTATACAGAATATAATCATTCAGAAAATTCATATTTATCAACAACCAAAAACTCTTCAAGAAAGAAAAATAAAAACACATAAACCTTTGGATAACATTCACCAATAAACTAACAAAAATTTCTTGTAACAACCAATGAGATTGTTTACATTCATTCGTCAACATTGCCAACTTTCATTATCTGTCAGTTAACAAACTAAAGAACTGGAACTTTATCTGCTACTTAGTTACTTTTATCCGACGGATACTTAACTGATGGATAATATTGGAATCAATGGATTTTTAATGAATTTGTACCCTTCCCGAGTTACGAGAATGTGCAGCAGAAACTGACCAAAGCTTAGCACAAGAGAAAAGTGAAACAAGATAATATAACACGTATAAAATGTCAAACGCAATAATCATCTGACCCATTACACTACCAGAACAAAATTACGAGCCTTTCACCAAGGTCGAAAGTGAAAATAAACAGTGGTAGGGGAGCGTCGGGTATTGCCTACACATAACTTAAAAACGCTATAATTCGAAATATATTTATTTCAGGAGAAGTTTTTGTGTATGACAGTACTTAAATTATATCACAGTTTCACACAGAAATTGGTAACAAAAGGACTTCGACAAAAAATTATATTTAGAGTAAATCAAGAAGGTGCTATGTACGGTATTACACGAACAGTGCATGTAATACCGTACATACTGCGGCTAATTCCGTACACGTTACACTTGGTGTATTTTACAGTAGTTTTTTTGCTTTGTGTTTAAGTTTTTTGTTTTTATTGAAAGGCTTCTGTTGTTTCGCTTTTTTTACAGCTCGTTTTTCCTCTAGCTCCTCTAAGTAAGTCTTCATGGGTATGTTAGTTAGCACAGTCGAATGTTGCTTCTTACCATTTCCCTTGCCTTTGACTTCTACACTGGGCTGTGGAGCCGGTGATATAGTAGCGAAAGGTACTACAGTAATAGATATATTACGTACAGGGCTAGTCAATATGCGTCTTTTGATATGCTCAACTTTTTTTATATTCCTATCTCTTGATGCAGGTTGTTGCTCAGTATCAGATAGAGCGCGTGTTTCATCTTCTTCTGCTATAGTCTGGGTTATGGATGTTGATGGTTGTTGATTATCAGACTGCTCATTTGATGCGTTCCCATCATCCCATTTCTGACATCTTATTGCAGCTTTCATTTTTCGTGGAGACCACGAACATTTCTTCGCTGAAGACATCTGGAAATAATAAAAAAATTAAGTTACTACCAAAAAATAATAGCACAATAGGAAACAAGAAATTCAATATGAAAAAGCAAAGTGCGGCTATTACCGTACATCGTACGGACTCACCCGCTAAGTGGATTCATTTTATAGACAAACAATAAACATGATCAAAGCAAAACAAGTATTATTCGTTAGTATACATACCTAATATATCACCCAAATAGGCAAAATTCACAAACCTCTTGATAAAAGTAATATAGAGCTTATTTGCAGGAGTCGTAAAGTTATGATATAGTCTGTACAGAAAGTACGAGGAGTAATAAATCATTCATTTAGGTAGATTTCATAGACGTACCAAAATATATTTTAAGAGGGTATACCGTAAGGTACATTTTGTATTGAACGAATGAGTTGTAGCTATGCTAAAGAATATACGATTTAGGTCAGAGGTAACGGGATGTACTAATTTTAATAAAAAAAAAGTGATAGAGGTAGTAAGTTTGATAAAGAAAGGCAACACAGTTTATTCATAATAGAAAACAAACCAATCTGTAGCAATAATTATTTTATATATTTTTGTATATATGTGTGTATAAATGCTGGATATACAGTTTCCAAATCTTGGCAAGATGAAAACATTAAAAGCGCAAGGCAGGCATTCGTGAAAGGTTTGTCGTTAGGTTTGCAGCCACCATCTGGAAAAGGAAAAAGACTTATCATTGTCCATGTTGGAAGTTCTGAAGGTTTTGTTGATGGTGGATTATTAACTTTTATTTCAAAACGCACGGGGGACTATCACGAAGATATGAATGGGGATGTCTTCGAGGAATAGTTTGTTCAAATGTTGGATCTGATTCCAAAAGGGGCTGTTATTGTTATGGACAACGCAAGTTACCATTCACGGTTACGAGAAGCATTGCCCACAAGTCGTTGGCGTAAAGCAGAGCTTTTGGAGTGGCTTATTTCGAATAATATTAAGTTTCCAAAAGATCCACTAAGGAAAGAACTTTACAGAATTGCAAAAATGAACAAGAATAAATACAAAACCTACATTGTAGAAGAAATGGCTTCTTCTCGTGGTATATCAGTTCTTCGACTTCCCCCTTATCATTGTGAACTTAATCCCATAGAATTAATATGGGCTCAGGTGAATGGGGAAGTTGGAAAAAAAATACTACTTTTAAAATAAACGATGTTGTGAAATTGTTTGAGAGTGCTGTAAGTCATGCTAGTAGGAAAATTGGACAAACTGTATTGAGCATGTTATCAAAGTAGAGGCAAATATTGTGAAAATTGACAATATTTGTGATGATTTAATCGACCCTATTATTATTAATGTCAACAACGATTCTTCCTCTTCCGAGTCGGATATAGAATAAAATGTAAGTGATAAATGTATTCCAATAATTATTTCTTTTCATTTTTTATTATATTATAATTTAAAACGTATTTTTTCCCAAAATACACACCACTGCATTGCGTTATTGCTTATCTGCTAATCCTTTAACAATGAAGAAACCCTAAATTTTGCTACAACTGAAACAAATACGGGGTCGATCTACCTGGTTTTTAGATTTACGGAAGAAATGTAATTTAAAGTAAGAGATTTATCAAAAATTTCATGGTGCTCCCTGTAAAGGTTTTGCATACTTAATTAGGGTTTATTACTCCTCGTACTTTCTGTACAGACTATAATATATAGTACAAAAAGACACAACGTCTACTTCTCACTAGACCTCACGCCGGACTGCTTCAAATCGCTTACTGTGTCATTGCTATGCACTGAATGGTCATGTACAACGAGGATATTCAGTTCTATGCCAATCGAATCTCTCAAAAAACAACTGTACGGAATTGGCCGCTGTACGGCAATACCCGACGCTCCCCTATATTTCTCAACTATGAAAACAGTCAAAAATGTACCTACGGTTGTGTAATTTACGAGGGAAAAATACGAAGAACATTAATTGTGGACTGTAGTGTGTATTGGTTCTTTATGCCCAAGATAATATTTTTAACAATGATATCAATTCAGTGTAACATAAAGCTTAACAACATTTTCTAATTAAAAAAAAACTGTGACATGAAATTGAAAAGAAAATGATCTGACGTTTTTTTTAATAATTTTTTTTGTCTGTCAGCTGAACACAGAATAATTTTTTTTATCGTTGTGACACTTACACGTAAGTAGTTTCTGAACATACCCCCGACCTTAAAGCAATCAGCTTTAAAACAAAACTAAATATTTATGTTCTTGAACTGGTTACAATTGTACAGTCTGTTTAGAACTTTCCAGCTTAGTCACTATCGGGTAGAGGGCAAATTTTCGTAAAATCACGTCTGATAGTTCCATTGGCGGTGTAAATATCACAAACACGCGATATATTGTCTTTGCCCGGGTACAACTTCGTGATACGCCCGAGTCTCCAATTTAACGGCGGTAACTTATCGTCCTTTATGATAACTAATTTACCAATCTCTAACTGTCCGTCACTTGTCTGCCACTTAGTACGCTGCTGCAGATTAGAGATGTACTCTTTATACCATCTCGACCAGAAATGTTGGCGTAGCTGCTCCAAGCGCTGGTATCTTGACAACCTATTCTCTTGGAGATGACTCAGATCAGGTTCCAATGATGAAATGAGAAGGAGTCAAGGGAAATGGATCTAGTGGATCCGTGGATAGTGGAGAAAGTGGGCTAGAGTTAAGGATTCCTTCTATTTGACAAAGTAGCGTATCAAACTCTTCATATGTACAATGTGAATTACCCAAAACCCGTTTTAAATGGTGTTTTACGGACTTGACCCCAGCCTCCCAAAGACCCCCAAAATGAGGTGCGTACGCGGGACCAAAATGCCAACTAATTCCTACTTTGATCAATTACAAATTCAACAGTTGAGCTTTCCTGTTTATTAAAAAATATCTGCAGTTCTTTGAGTTCGTGGTTAGCCCCCACAAAATTAAAGCCATTGTCCGAATATAAATGTGACGGTTTTCCCCGCCTGCTTATGGCGCGTTTCAAAGCTAAAAGAAAAGTTTCGGTTGAGAAGTCCGAAACAAGCTCTAAATGAATAGCCTTACAGGAGAAGCACACGAAAAGGCACACGTAACCTTTTCACGACTTTCACCGCGACCTTTTTTATTTAGGGTCATAAAAGGCCCGGCATAATCAATACCGGTTACATGAAATGGGAAACCTGATAGAAATCTATCCTTAGGCAGATCACCCATAATGGGTTGAATTAATTTAGTTTTAAATCTGTAACATTTCATGCAGTGGTGAACAACATATTTCGATAGGTTTCTACCAGCCATAACCCAATACTTTTGTAACACACTGAATAGGGTCTGTTGGGGACCCGCATGAAGTAACATTTTATGCTCATTCTCAATAATAAGTTTACTCAAATAATGTTTCCCAGATAATAACATTGGATGTATTTTGTTATAAGTTAATCCAGAGTTTTTCAATCTCCCTCCAACTCTGATTATACCGAACATATCCATAAACGGATTCAAACTGAAGATTTTACTTCTTTTATCAATAGACTGGCCTTGCTGTAAACGCCTTTGTTCTTCAGGAAAAGAAATAGTTTGTGACATTTTGACTAAAATCCCTATAGCATTTTCTAATTCAGAAGCCGTTAATACCCCGAACTGCCGATTCTCTTGCTTACTACGACAATTATTTATGAACCTCAACACATAGACCATACACCTTTGTAATCTGTTTAATTTTGAGAACCTTTCAAACGGGAAACTTTCAAGTAGTGAAAATAAAACTATACTCCTTAACTCAGGCAAGTCAACGCTCTCATTATTAATTTTATCGGGTGGCCACGATTCATTATCTTCCACTAACCAATGTGGACCATGCCACCATAAAATCTTGCTAGCAATGTCTGAAGGACTTACGCCTCTACTAAGCAAATCTGCAGGATTTTCCGCAGACGGTACGTAACGCCATGCTGCGGCTTGGGTAAGTTCCTGTATTTCCGCTATGCGATTACGAACGAATGGTTTCAATAAATTAGTGGATGTATTTATCCAACCTAAAATTATTTTAGAGTCCGTCCAGAACACTAACCTATCGAAATTGAACCTCAAAGATTCTGTAACTTTGTCTACTAATTTTGCAAGAACATGAGCTGCGCATAACTCTAAGCGTGGAATGGTCAAAGTCTTTATTGGTGCAACTTTTGATTTGGACATTAGCAAACGACAATATTTCTTGCCCGTTTCGTCCTCCGATAAAATATAAACGCACGCACCAAAAGCGACCTCACTCGCGTCTGAGAATGCATGCAGCTCCACTCTTTTTGAATTTGCACAAACTACGTGACGATCTATTCTTAAATTATTCAAGAAATTCAAATCACATATGAATCTATTCCATGAATTTTGCAAATCGATGGAAACAGCTGCATCCCATTCCAAGTTATGTTGCCACAATTTTTGAAGCATTATCTTTGCAAGAATCACACATGGACTTAACAATCCCAGAGGATCGAACAACCGTGCTATGCATGACAACATTACTTGCTTTGTAACTTTACGATTAGTAGAAACATTAATCTTATATGCAAGCTGATCACCTTTGCTAGACCATGCCAAGCCTAGCGTTTTTGAAATGTCATCATCACAGAAAGTCCGATTGCTCCGCGCAAAATGTCGATCTCAAATTTTCTAAAATCTCTGGCACATTTGTTCGCCATTTTCTTAGCGGAAAACATCCCGACGATAAAACATTCGCTAATTCCAGGCAACTATTTTTTGCTGAATTCAAATCATCAAAACCGGTAAGTATATCGTCGACGTAAAAATCGTGTTCGATTATTTCCGCAATATGTGGCCTTTCAATTTTACATTGTTGCGCTAACTCTTTAAGACAACGAGTTGCTAGAAACGGAGAACTTGTCATTCCAAATGTGACTGTCAGTAACTCGTAAGCAGACAACTCCTCGGTGGGGGCACCCCTCCATAAAATCCGCTGTAAATTTCGTTGCTCAGGCGTTACCAATACTTGTAAATACATTTTTTCGATATCTGCAGTTACCACGTACCGATGTTGTCTAAAGCGCAATAAAATTGTTAAAATATCATCCTGAATCACTGGCCCTTTCATTTGTAAATCATTTAGTGAAATATTAGTTGTTGTACGAGCCGACGCGTCGAAAACCACACGGAGTTTTGTAGTCTTACTTTCGTCGCGTAATACCCCGTGATGAGGTAGGTAATAGCAAATTTCACTTGTTGATAAAGGAACCTTTCTCATCTTGCCTAAAGATTCATAGCTGTCTAAATATTTTGAATATAAATCTTTGAAAGTTAGATTTCTTGCAAATTTACGTTCAATTTACTCAAGTCGATATTTTGCTTGTTCGAAAGAGTCACCCAAAGTGTCAACTAACTTTTTAAATGGTATCGAAACCTGAAATTTGCCATTAGGTAAGCGAATAGTGGTTTTTACGAAATGCTCCTCGCATTCTATTTCCTCTGCAGACCATTTTCAATTTCAAAGAACTTTTGTAACTGTTCTTGCACCCCTAGAGTATCTAGATTTTGACTAAACTTACAAAACGTTACATGCCCTTTCGTTTTTGTTACACCTGAGGCTCTGCCACTGGTTTTACCCGAAATAACCCAACCGAGTAGTGTTTCTTGTAAAACTGGTCGATCAAAACCTAAACTAAATTGCCTATTTATAAGCAAATTCCAAAATAGATCGACGCCGATTAGCATGTCGATAGGGCCTGGTTTATAAAAGTTTTCATCTGCCAGTTGTATTTCTTGTGGAATACCCAACCCTTCAATGTCTAATTCAATCGCAGGTAAGGAAGTTGTTATTTCCGGCAACACTAGGCAAACTAGTCGTGTTTTGTAATTATAATGCCTCTAGGACACCTCAATAGAGCATCTATAATGTAATTTTAAATTTCTGCTATTTATTCCTGAAACCGAAAGATTAATTTTTTCCTTTTTTAACCCTAACATAAGAAGACTGAGAGCCCGAGTCTAAAACGGCGCGAACTGGAAAAGCTGTATCGTTCACGAAAATATTCAAAATAGCAGTGGACAACAAAGTCTGATTATTATTGCAAGGAACCGTAGAGCTACAGCATGTCGTTACGCAAGCCGAATCAGTACCTTTGGCACCAGTGGTGTTTTGTAACCCCAGCGGACGGTCCTGACTAGTGTGAAGCAGTGTATTATGCTTCTTTGAATGACAGGTTTTTCAAGCACCGAATAAACGACAACTTTTTGTAAAATGACCAGGACGAAGACATCTATGACAAAGTTTCAATTTATTTGCTTGGTCATTCCTTTCTGTCACTGTTAAGGCATTGAATTTTTCACACAAATAAACCAAATGCTCTCCTGAACAAACATCACATTTTTTAGAAGCCTTTTCTTTATTTGTGTCTCGATTGGACTCATTTGAAGAAAACAAAGTCCTACCTTTACCTTTATTAAATGACTTATTTTGCTCATATCTACTAATTTCCAAGCGTTCTAATAAGTCAGCCCTATTTTTTATAAATTCAAACATATCATTTAACGAGGGAATTTCTTTTTTAAATTTATATTCTTCCCATTTAGATATTGAAAAATCATCTAAGCCTTTGACTATTATATGGGTAATTAACACATCCCAATGATCTGTAGGCATATTGAGAGATTCTAGAGACCTTAAATGTTTTGAGACTGTATCTATTATTTTTCTGATATTAACCGAGGTTGCTTTACTTTTGTCTAGCTTACCTAAATTGAATAAGGCTTCAACATGATTGTGTATCAGCAATTTTTTATTTTCAAACCTCTTACAAACTAAATCCCAAGCAGTCAGGTAATTGTCTGCAGAAAACTCCAAGGATCTTATAACTTGTGCAGCGCTACCCTCTAAAGACGCTCTTAAATAGTGAAATTTCTGTATTTGATTAATATCCTTATTTTCATGTATCAGCGAAACAAATAGATCTCTAAACTCTAGCCAGGTCTCGTGTGCCCCGTTAAAACTTGGCAATTTTATATCGGGTGATTTTATACTTTGGCTAATACCTAATTTTAAATCTGATCTATTACCTGTGACCTCGTCCGAAACCCCAACCGAAACTCCGTTCGTGAGAATATTATTCGAACTTTTTGGTTCTAATCCGTCAATTAATAATTTTGCCTCTGCGACAGATTCATAAAAATTATTTTCGAACTCAGACCTCTCAGACAACTGCTCATTGACATCTCCAGAAAGCAAATCTAACTCGTCTTGCAAAGGTTCAAATGAGTCTGCTAATAGGCTTTGAATATTAGAAGTACGTTCCTTTAACTGGATTTTTAAAGCATTGCTAATCTGTATCCCATTATCTATATCCGTCTTTATTTTATTGATAAAAATGGAAAAATTAGTGAGTTTCGCTTTTACAGACCCCCTTTTCTGTGTTGTTGTTGTTTCGGTGTTGGTATTAGTTGCCATCTTTTTATACCCAATAAACACCACTTAAGGTCCTAATCACTTTCAATTTTACTAAATAAGAGTTAAATAAGTATAAAATAGGGTTCAAATAAACTAACAATTAATATTGATCAAATACTGCTACTTTGCCCAATAAAACTTTGTTAGAAAACGGAATTATTATAAGTAACAGGTATATAAATGAGCGAAAAATGAAGGAAGAAGGAACTCACATTTTCTTTCCAGTCCAGTCGACTAGGCAAATCTTAATGCATAACCAATAATAGCGAGCCAACCTCTGTTACTCTTTGAACGGTCCACTGCACAAAATGCGGGCTTCTTGAACACTATCTTGCACTGCTTTCAAGTTCATCCGGCTCGAAGGACCATGTAATTTACGAGGGAAAAATACGAAGAACATTAATTGTGGACTGTAGTGTGTATTGGTTCTTTATTCCCAACGTAATATTTTTAACAATGATATCAATTCAGTGTAACATAAAGCTTAACAACATTTTCTAATTAAAAAAAAACTGTGACATGAAATTGAAAAGAAAATGATCTGACGTTTTTTTTAATAATTTTTTTGTCTGTCAGCTGAACACAGAATAATTTTTTTATCGTTGTGACACTTACACGTAAGTAGTTTCTGAACAGGTTGTAAATCAAAATATATTCATTCCAGTCTCAGGATCCACAAGAAACCTGATTATCACACAACTTTAATAATACTTCATTTATTCCCAGTCATTCCCTTATTCGATTTAACTAAGCATATGACCCTCTCACCATGAATACAGTTGGCAACACGTAAAATTAAAAATAGTAATCATCTCCTTTGAGATAATTATCGATAAATCATCCAATTATTCAATATAACTTCAAGCCTATTCAATTCTTTTGTAAAAACAGCTTTGAGCGAAAAAATCTGACAATCCTTAGAACGAATCCGGAATGGGGAAATGGAATAAAAATATGCGTTATTGATCTGAAGCATTAGCCTGAAATAAAATGATATGGTAGGTATGAAGATTTAAATATTTCTGTTTTATGGTTTATAGAATGGGCTATTTATGGATAATAGTATTTTATTAAAATGCTCACGGTTGTGGAATTATAGTAAAGGAAAATTTTTAATTTTTAATATTTATGTATAATAATATTGATTTCGTCCCTGGGCTTTCCTAGAAATAATATACTCACTCTATTTTATTACGGTACAAGTCAATGAACGCTTCGGGTAGAATAATAATGGGTTTGGATATAGTTATAGGCATAAATATACACATAGATTCAAAAGTTTTGCATCACCTTCTTCGGATGCGAAGGAACTTTTTTGCGCTAACAATTTTTTGTTGGCTTGTTTATCAATGTTTAACATTTCAATATGTTCCATATTTTTCACAATATACAGATGTTTACAGTTTTTTTTGTAAGATAACATTTTTAGTGCGATCATTTTAACATTCAAGGCATTTGATTTTTACGATTTTAAGTGCAAACATGAATCGTCAAGTCATAAGTGAGATTGACCGTGCAAGAATAGTGGCTTTAGTTGAAGAAGGTCATTCTCAAAGGTTCGTGGCAAACAAAGTTGGCGTTTGGCAAAGTGATGTGTCTCGTGTATGGAACCGGTATCTCCAGACCAATTCTCTTCGTGATAGACCTCGACGAAGCGGTAGAAGGCGTGTTACTAATCAGCGGCAGAACCGCTATATCCACTTAACTATCTGAAGAAACCCGACCATGGCAATACCAGCACTCCAAAGAGATATAAGACATGCGTTTGGAGTTCAACTATCGATCTCGACATGACGAAGACGAATACTTGCGACAGGTTTGAGGTGTCGCCGACCAATAAGAGTGCCCAGACTACAACCTGAGCACAGAGGTCGCCGACTACAGTGGGCTCAAGAACACGCGGCCTTGCCTGAAGAATTTTGGAATTCGGTGTTTTTTTCCGACGGGACAAGGATTTGTTTGGTACAAGATAGCCATCGAATACGTGTGTGGCGGGATCCAACGAGAGTTGCTCAGCTTGCCCATGCTCGCCCCGTGCCGCCCTTCAGAGGAGGAAGTGCTATGTTTTGGGCTGGTATCATGTTAAATGATCGCACAGAATTAATTCATGTGGAGGGAACGATGACTGATGATAGGTATCTCAGAGAGATAGTCAAATACTTGACCACCTTGATGCTCGTTGGAAATGCTCGTCAGTTTCAATATGTCAAGTTTTCTTTTTCTTGTGAAATAATAAGAACAGTTTCCAAAAAGTGTTCACTAATTACCTACTGTTGAGCTCTTCCAGGAGGTCTCACATTTCTTCTTTATGGAGACCTCCCTGAAATCTCTAAATAAAATTAACATTGCTACTTTGCTGAAAAGCATATTTTTAATGCACCCACATGTGATATACATTCCAAGCCTTATAATAGCTGTTATCATGCTGTCAAATGAGGTACGATCGAATGCTTCTTCTTTATCAAGGAATGCTCTAAGAGCTATTTCTTTATTCCGTTTGGCAGCCACACTAGTTTGTATGAGGAATTTTCCCTAATTGATTGGCGTGTTGGTTATAATGCTTTGGTCCTCCAATAAGAAAGTTTTCCTTAACGTGTCTATCAATCAGTTTTTTAATTATCTTGAACATATTAGACGATAGAGTCATTTGCCCAAATGGCTTGGTCTGGTAATAAACATTTTCTGCTGTGGGACTACTACTGCTACTGAATGTGCAGGCGATCATCGACCTTGCCAAACTAAAGTCAAGGTTCCGGCACTGAGGCCACTGGCGGGCCCATTGTGCCATTCCTGCTATCTAGACATCCATGAAGCCGAGCCCTTCAATGAAGGCCACAACCTTTTTCAGTGGATGCCTGCTTATGTCTCTAGGGGCCATAACAGGGACTCCGAAGATTCGCCTGCGTAATACAGCCCAGTGTGGACACTCTAAGAGAACATGGACTGACGTTCGTCAGTCATTCCGCAACCCCTACATAGGGAACTTTCCTCTACTTCTAGGCTGTAGAGGTGCTTCCTCACACAGCAGTGCCCTGTTAGGAGTCCTGCTATCTTCCTCAACCTACTCCTTGGTAGTTCAATAGCTGCCCTTCAATAGAAGTTTGGATTGTCTAGGACCCTGCAGCGCATTCCAATAAGCGAGGTGCTGATTCCTCCGCCACTTCCTCGTCACCTTGCGTATTGTTCGTTTTGTTAGGCCGTGGGTCGGGCCCGAGCCGCAGAAAGGAGCTGCCGCCTCTTCCACAGCCAGTGCATCCGCCATTTCGTTGCCTTCAAAACCAGAGTGGACCGGAATCCATTCTAGCCGCACTGCGTTCAGACCTGCAAGATCAGCAAGTCGATCTCGACATTCGTCAGCAAGTCCTGAGTTGATGGTATATCCACTAAGGGCTTTAATTGCTGCCTGACTGTCGGTGTACATATGGTTATGCTTCGATCCACATAACCTCTGTCTAGGTTTATCTGCGCACATTCCAAGATAGCGTATATCTCGGCCTGATATGCAGATACACCATCACCCAATGGTACACAGATTTGTGTTCTTGGGTTCCTAGAGTAAATTCCAGCCCCTGCTCTGTCACCAGAGCATGAGCCATCTGTGAACCAGACGGTCTCATGAGGCTGTGTATTCGTCTCTTTTCCCCAGGATTCTCTGTCCCGGATCATAGCCCTGTATGGGGTTACGAAGTAGTACTTGCGCAAGCATTCGTCAGCCGCTCGAGCCAGAACTGGAATATCTTCCAGGAGCCGGAGCTTCTTGACGTGTCTGCACTCTTCCCCTCTCGCACGTATCCCAGACGCTTCAAACGCAGGAAAGCCCTCCCCACCTCAGCCTCGATCACATGGTGAAGAGGCCGAAGACCAAGGATAACTTCCATCGCAGCAGTTGGTGTAGTCCTCATGCAGCCAGTTGCCCCCAGACAGACCACCCTTTGAAGGCGTGTCAGTTGCGATCTAGCCGTGACCAAGGTTACCCTCGGCCACCAGACCAGAGCCGCATATGTGAGCATAGGCAGCATGATCTCTATATCTCTATAGAACCATATGATCGTTTTGGGGGTCAGTCCCCACCTCGGACCAATGGCTCTCCCACAGGCCCAGTACGTGTTTGTCACCTTGTTTAGGCGACTATCAAGATGAGCCTTCCATGTCAGTGATTTATCAAGGATCACTCCTAGATACTTCACCTGTTCAATCACCGGTAGTGGTACTCCACCAAGATGTAGACCCTCAGAGGTCTTATACCTCTCTTCTTGGTGAAAGCAACTATTTCAGCCTTGGCAGGATTTACTGCAAGTCCGTCTTCGTTACACCACCCATGTACCCTATTCAGAGCCCTTTGCATGAGGTCCCTGAGAACGGTAATGTGCCTTCCGAAAACAAGGACGTCTATATCATCGGCATTCCCAATCGTTAGAAGGGTTATTAGTTCGTCAATTACTAGGTTCCACAAAGTGGGTGATAGAACACCCCCTTGCGGACAACCTCTAGCGACGATCACTTTCGCCACATGGTCTTTCCATGTGGCCTCTACTGTACGGTTGCACAACATGGCCCCAAGCCAGTGAGTGATCATTGGCTCTATTCCATGATTTGCCCCAGCCCTACACATAGATCCTACAGGGGTGCTGTATAACGCCCCTTTGTATATCCAAGAATGCTTCCAGGGCAACCATGCCATTCTCCAACGCCTTTTCCACCTGGACTACCAGTTGGTGTAAGGCACTTTCGGTTGACTTGCCACACCTGAAAGCATGTTGGTTGTTGTGCAAAGGACACCTAAGCCCAACCTTTTCTTTCATGTACCGATCAGCCACCCTCTCCAGTGTTTTTAGCACAAAGGATGTTAGGCTAATGGGTCTGAAGGATTTAGCGATTGTGTAGGTAATAATGGAACTAAATTGAGGCATTTTTCAAAGTAATTGGAATATTATATCCAGTTGCCAGTGTTGAAGAGCATGCAAGTACTGATATCAGATGTATTTTCCATTCTGTAAGTGCTCGGCCAAAGCACTTTAATTTTCTTGTAAAATGACTTTTTATCGCCAGTGAACTTGGCTTGGATATTTCATGAATAACGCATGAAATTGAAAGAATCTATATTTTTTCTAACTACTTTCTCGTTTTCTCTATCCCTCTAGATCGTATTTGAAAAAGATACGTGGTAACTTAATAAAATGTTTACAGGTTAGATTATTTCAGTAACTTAATTTTGTTCAACGACATCTATATCCACTTGATTATATAATTTTTTTCTATTCTCAGATTTGCTTTCAAGAGGATAATTTGTAACTGTTTCTGCAAAAATCGTCATAGGGATTCACGCAGAGGCTCTGACGGATCCCAGCTTCAAGACAAACATTTCAGATTGCCCAGCTACAAGACTCAAAATCCTGGAAATTCTCTAGGCGATGAGAGTGATCCCAGTAGAGAAATCACTGATTCCAGGTGACGTAGTGCCAAAACTCGTATCAGCAAGATGCACGAAGGAAGAGAATCTGCATTGAAAGTAGCGATGTCTATGATGGTTGGCTGACAAAGCAAAAACTTGGAGACTGAGAGAAATACTGCGGTCTAGAAGGTTGATAATGATGTAAAGGATGTTTCAAAAATTCTTGATTGTTACTATAAATAGATCGATCAAAAGTCTGACGTGTTTGACTGATAAGTAAAAGAAAATTTGGGTCAGTAAAATAATTTTAGGTGGGAGACAACAGTTTAAAAATAATTAGTTGAAATGTCACCAGCTAACAACGTTTTTGACAATCGATTCGAGTATAGCTAGTTTTTCAATCTCATCTTAATAACACACAACAAATTGAAGGTGCCCGCACAGTGTCTCTATTTAACTGGGATAAAGAGTGCTGTGCTCTAGGTTTCTGAAGTGCTGTGCAGTTGGAAAGTATGTGGATGGAGGTTTCTTCTTCCATCTCATAAAATCTGTATTCTTCTTCCTCTACTATTTTGAGCTTTTTCAGGTGCACATTTAGGCGACTATGTCCCGTTAGAATCCCTGTTAAAACTCTTAGCGCAGTTTTACTTTTACCTATGCATTCATTTGATCTCAACAGGTTGTAGTCACCCAGAAGAGTCTTTGATTGTATAAGCCCTACTAGATCTTTCCAATGATCAGATCTTCTCTTTTCTTCGGCTTTTCCTATTTATTCCAATATTACATTGGGGCTGATTCCGCAAAAGGGTTCAGGCCCACCGAAAGGTGGGGGTGACTATGTTGTTCTCGCCTAGTTCATTGAGTTTGTCGAGGCATTCCCACACCATTTTGGAACTGATTACAAAAGAGCTCAGTGCCTTAATGGCTACTTAACTATCCGACATTATGATAATCCTTTGTCTTCTGTATCCTTTATCAATATTGAACTGGGCACACTTTTCCTTATGACGTGGATTTTCGCTTGAAAGATACTTGGGGTTATTCCCAAGCTTTCAGAGTGTTTGGTTCCTGGCCCGAACACTCCTATCCCAGCTCCTTCTATTACTTTTGAGCCGTCTGTGTACCATTGAATTTCATTTTCTCCAAGTCTGTTGATGGTATTTGGATCCCACTCCTTTTTGTTGCTTAATTCCGTAACGAATTTCTTCGGAAAGTTATACTTTTTCATCATACTGTCTTGTGGCATGTCCCAGGTCCCCACAATCTAATTCATTTTCACAATAAATCCTACATAATCTAGAGAGACGATTACAAACAAAAAGGTGTTTTTAGTGGAAGTGCTTTTCTGAAACTGAACAATACTTGCTTCCGTGGCAACAAAATCAACATCTACGAACTCTTTTCATATCGTCAAATTGAATAAAGAGAATGAATTTTCAAAATGGGAAAAATATTGGGTAAAGGACGTTGGGAACATTATTTTTCGTAACTCGCGAAAAAACTGCTTTTTTCCAACTGCTTCAACAAATAATTATTGTTTAACTATTATTGAAACATTCAGCTGAAAAACCACTAAAGAGACGTTAGAATTGTAAATTGTAAATAATAAAATGTACTCATGTTTTTGTTATATTAATATACATGTAATCACCAATAAATAATAATGTAACTATACACAAATATTAAGGTTATATTTATTGTTCAGACGCATATTGAATTAAAGGACCCCGCACTAATCCTTAATGATTTTGTTTTTCGACCTCGACCATACAGTAATTTTGTTGATCAATAATCCGTGATCAGTTTGTCCAAAAATACTAAAGTCTTTATTTCAAGGCACTCTGAATTAAACTGTGGGAGCATGTGCCTATGCTGCGTCCGTTATTTAGTATTTAGGATATGCTAGACACCAGGAAAATGTGAAATACTCGTCTATATTGATGCTTCAACCTATCTTGAATGTATATCTGAGAAAAACAGGTTTTTACTAATAATTCTTTCTTTTTTTCTTTTACGTATTTTGATATGGTAAAAACACATTTTTCTACAAAAAATAACTCTTGGACATTTTTATAAAAATGTATTTTTAATACATACCACCTTCGAATAATGATCGTGTATATAGGAAGATAGCATGACATCATCCCGTCAACTTCAAAGTGCCGTGAAAAAACAACTGATCACAGATTATTCATCAACCAAATTTACTGTATGGTCCCTGAAAATTTCATCAAATTTGACCGGAATGTGAAATCATGAAGGATTGGTGAGGGGTCCTATTTTCAAAAACATAAAATGTAGGTCTAATTAAATACGCATATATTTAAAATTAATGTGATTGATTCAATAGAAGTATTATGTTCAACTGCTGTACTATACAAACGATGTCAAAAAGACAACTGCTATTCCAATTACAATATTGTTCCAGCCCATATACTGAAGTAATTAGTTTATTTGATAAAACAAAACCATTGATGTAATGTTTTTCTGTTTGTAAATATAATATATGTTCATTCAACATGCACCACTTGTATCATTGATTACCTAATCTTTATTAAAACTAAATCAAAATATCCCAATAAATCAGTTCCTTAGAACATAAAACAGACAGGAAGGAGTCTTGTCACTCATAAGCTGTATAAGAAAATGCGACGGAAGTCGCCATTTGCAACACCCTAATTATGACTCATTTGTGGAGTTGACGTTTACTGACGTAGATTATAGGCACTTTTTTCACATCATTTGTTCACCATTGTTTGAATGACGTCAGTCTCCGCTGCAACGACATGTTGGAGTCATCAGTGGCACATAAAAAAACGCAGTTGTTATTTAAATCATCTGACCACTGACAATCTATTTCTAAGTTGATTGTTGTTATTAGCAGTTCATCTGATAGTTCCTCTTGAAATTTTTTCAATTTCTTTGTATGCTTCAAAAAAATGGTTAGTTTTTTGAGGTTAAGCTGTCATTTTGTGAACCACCAAAGTTATCCACCACCTCGATATAACGGTGAATGAAGTGGTTTGCAATTTTGGTTGATGCAACAGTAATAAATCGACGCGTCATTTCTTCAAATCTACAATCCACCAATGAATATAAAAACGCAGTTGGTCGATTGGTGGATCTACCGGTGAATAAAAGAAAATGCCTTGTTTATGTAGTTTTTTTGTTGAAAATAAGTTTAAACGAAAGTATTATCAGAAGTATTATTCTATATTGGTATATAGAATATATTTCATCGCTCCTAGACAATATTGTTTGTATAGGACATAGGACAGCTTATAGTTTTATATTTAATACATTTCAATAAGCTACAATTTTAAAATTCCACATATCCCATACCCTATACAAACAGTACGCCACTGTCAAAACGGAAACGACTATTCGCCATTTGCAACCTCCTATTTAGACGCAAACTTATTTGGTAAATGCTCCTTCCTGTCTGTTTTATGTTCTAAGATCAGTTCACTTAATTTTCTTCCTATCTTCTTTACCGGTATTGGACATTCTTTAATGAATTATTATTCCGAAAGGTACATCGAAGATATAATTATCCCTTTCACTGCTGAATTCCTAAAAATAAATCGTGCCACCAGTGCGCAATTACTTAACGCTTGCGAATAAATCCGTCTGGAGCAGCACGTGCACGAAAAACCATATTTTCAAACACGGTAATTCGTCACCAAACTGCTCAAAACGTATATATCCGCAAACGCTATAAAAACGAAATATAACATTTATATAACACTTTTAGCTGATCATAAGTTTTTACACGTATCCGTATCCGTATTGGAGTTACGTTGACGTAAAGAAATTGTCAAGAAAGCCTTTTTAGCAGAAAACGTATCGCTTCGTTCTGTTTTTAATTATATAACCTAAAGTTTTTTTTATTTTACCTTTTTATATTTCTGTAAAACGTAAAAGGGGGGCGATATTTAATAATAATCCATTGCTGCTAGACGAGGAAGATGATGTAATATAGCACAAATAGCACGGAATACTGACTTTGGTCGAGATACGGATACGTTTAAGTATACGGATTAGGGTACGTAACAATACGTTCAACGCAGGGCCGGATGCTCCCGTGTTCCATTTTCCGTCCGTCGTGCGCATGACGTCACTCAAGACCTTTTTTGTATTGCTGAGATAGCAGTTTTGTATGTTTTTCTCTATTTACGCGTTTATTTAATTAGTTATAAAAAAAACTGTAGATACAAATTATGTCCCAAATGAGCTGTTCTATAC
>CAJUYI010001141.1:0-21177 GCA_910591695.1 Galerucella pusilla
CGGATCTTGGAATATATCAACATCCTTAAAAACTGATGGAAAAAAAAAGAAATTTTCGAATTTGCTTTGGAGTATTCGTTTCTTGGGTAGAAAATATTTTAATCGATAAAAAATGAAACGAGATTTTGGAATTAGAAATTATCAGAATTGTTATAAATTAAAATCTACATTTTTTGTGTCAAGACTGCCGAAAGTAATATTTCACACCATCGCGCTATAATTATTTTCACGGAGACAGCGCATATAATTTTTTCTACGACAAAAATTTCAAAATTAGCCAAATTGAAGAATTTTTGAAACACACAATTTTCACGTATCATGAAAATCATCACTTACTTTCACTGAGAGTCAAAGCCACACACAATAAAATAATTTTTGAACCTTTCATCTTTTTGGTTTCAGTGCCTGAAATGATTTAACTTGAAGTACTGTTAGAGTAAAATAGTTTTAGTATAAATGCAATTTATAAAGTAACATAATCTTATCAAGTTTATCAGAACAGCGACATCTTAAAACAATAAATTGTTTCCCCCTTCATTGCAAGGAAAATCGTAATGACAATTCATGAATCATACAATAATAGGTAATTTATCCAAGATTATACAGAGTGTGAAAGCCAAGCGGAATAAATTCATTATTTTGGTTACTGTATATATTTTTAAAAAATCCCGAAACACGTCAAATTTAAGTTGACATTCTTCAACGTGAAAATGCGATCCCCACCTTTAGCCTCCTTAGAATGACAGGTACAACCTCAATCATTTTGAATGGGAGGAATAAACTTGTGAAATGACGCTTGAAAGGTCTCTTCATTCTCCGTTAAAAATTTAAAGTTTATTGCAAGAATCAAGATGAAATAAAATAAAATCATGCAGTTACCAAAATTCGCTACAATACAATCAAAAAATTAAATGTAATGTTTGGGTAGAAATTGTTGGGAACTGTATCATTGGTTATTTTCAATCTTTTTTTATTGAGGGCAATTTGAATGGCGATCATTACAATGGCACTACTTCAAATTATGCCATTCCAAGTCTGGTAAATATCCTGATCCAGAAAGCCCTCAAATTATGGAATATATGTTATTTAAATAATAAAAACTAGTCAAATAACACATGGCGCAGTCAGTAAATTGACTTAGAATTGAATTGAATAATAATGTTTGCTCGATCAATCTTTTTTGTTTATTTACAGCATCGGTTGTCAGGACGGTAGGTTGTGTTTACTGGTTTCTAAGTCTAACACGTCGGTAAGTGATTTACTTACCGTTCAGTCGTCGGTAAGTAGATTACTTACCGACTTCCTAGCCCTACATACATTTAAGTGGTCCTAAATAATATATTACTTCTACACAAAAGGAACAAAAAAAGAGGAGATTCATATTTTTTTAATGAACAGGACCGAACAGAACAATATAAAATAAGTAGTATATTAAGTATTAAGAACGGTAAGGGTTGTTTACCGGTCGACAGCAATGTTTGGTCTCCAATTTTGCTGGAGACCGGTATTACCCTCAACGTTCGAAATGCTTATACCCTTTTTTGCGCGATCGTATTGAAATAAGCTTCGAATAAAATAATTTAAATATCTTCGGAATGAACGGAATGTCAAAAGTGACATTTATCTTCTCGATCAGTTTAAAATATAATTTGAATTTTGGTGAAATTGTTTTTTATTTTTATTACTTTTTATATTGTTCTGTTCGGTCCTGTTCATTAAAAAATATAAATCTTCTTATTTTTTTTGTTCCTTTTGTGTAATGAATGAAGTAATATATTATTTAGGACCACTTAAATGTATGTAGGGCTAAGACGTCGGTAAGTAATTCACTTACCGACGTCTGAACGTAAGTAAATCACTTACCGACGTGTTAGACTTAGAAACCAGTAAACACAACCTACCGTCCTGACAACAGATGCTGTAAATAAAGATCGTAAAAAAAGATCGATCGCGCAAAAAATATATTTTAAAAAGCCCGTCACTTTCATCTGCAGCGCTTGAGCGACAGGTTGAATAACTAAAAGAACAGTGATTAATATTATTCAAGAGAGTGGGCCATCTCCTTTTTTTATTGGTAATCTATTATAGAAGTGCCAACATGAAACAACAAGATTGAAATGATACCCCGCATCCAAATGTTAATAGGTTATTTTATAGCTTTCGAAATTATGCGTCTCCCGCATTATACCAGTTAACGATTTGCGCTTTTTTGCGGCTCCCGTTCCGATCAGGTTAATCACAAAACAAAACTGTTTACACAGCTTATCAATATTATACATGCAAATTACTCGGAATTAAATCTGTGAAATACCACCTGAATGCCAAACAGGATTTAGTAAATCTCGCGATTTCAACGATAACATTTTTGTATTCCTTACAATAATTATTAATAACTATTTACTACTTGAAACGATGAATTAAAAGATATAAAAAAGATTTTGGTAAAACTTCCCAAAATAAATAACAAAAAGAATATTAAATATACCACAAGGAGCATACAGAGAATATATAGAGAAAACATAAATAAAATAATAGTCAGCACATATTATTCTTGTTAAAAAATTTTATTGAGAGAATGGTGTGCATTTGAAATAACCAACTATTCGAAATATTCATTATCAATTTATATTAAGAGATGCTAATGTATAAAATTTGGAAAAATAGAATAAAAACCCTGTATACAATTAGGGCAAAACTAACCTAGGTTCTGGTAGACTTCGCGATCCGACCAGAGAATGCCCATAGGGAACATTAGCATCTCCATTATTGTGGAGTCTGGCGGTTGACAAAATCCTGTGTCTTTTGTCTGACCTCGGAATATCCAGCCAAGGAAATTCACGCCACAAGAAAGTGTGTTCAGTTCAATACTAACAAAGGATATAGAAGGCAAATGTTTATCAAAATGTCGGATAATCAAAGCAATCATTTAATTACTGATCTCTTGTGTAGTCAGTTCCAAAATGGTGTTGGAATGCCTAGAAAAACTCAATGAACTATGTGAGAGCAATTTAGTCATCTTACTGTGGATTCCAGGACAGACTGGAAGAGAAGGAAGTGAAATAGTAGATGAACTAGCAAAGAAAGGGACTGAAACACCCTTTTGGGGGCTCGTTTTGCGGTATCAGCTCCAATGTAATATTGGAAGAAATGGGCAAAGCCGAGAAAAAAGGTTTGGCCATTAGAAACATATTTCAGGTCTCAAACAATAAAAAATACTTTTGGGTGACTTCAACCTGCTGATATCAAATGAAGGCCTAAGTCAGAGTGAAGCTGTATAGCAAGAATCCTAACGGGACACTGTCGCCTGAATGGGCAACTGAAAAAGCTCAAAAGCATCTTTGACCCTATAGGTGATATTTTCATTTGGTATTGACCTTTATCCGTTGTGAATGCTGTGTGTGACATTGTCGCCTGAATGGGCACCTGAAAAAGCTCAAAATAGTGGAGGAAGTAGTTGTGCCAAGAAAGAAGAAACCTTCAACCATATATTTGCGAACTGCACAGCAATTCAGAATTTTAGGGCACAAAACCGAGGAGATTACTGGATAGAAGACGGTCACTTACCTAAGTTAAAACCTGCAGATATCTGGAGGAGCTACTAGTATCTGAGATTTTCCTAAGAAACTAAGTAGAAGTAAGGGGGCACAATAGATCTTTTCGATCTCAGTGAATGACACCCCAACTAATAACAGCAGCATTTACCATCTTAACGTATCTCATGCACCTCAGTGGAATTAGAACTAAATTTCTTAGTGCCTTCTACTGTCCAACCAGAAAATCCGCGAATTGCAAAAAAGATATTTTCATTCAAAAAATTTCGCGCTGATGTCATCACTCAGAGATTATTCACTCTGTATGATAGTTTATTGTTAAAAAAAAGTAAATTTAAACCAAAATTTGACCTGGTTCGGGATTTTTTCATTTTACTTTTTACATAGCTGATTAAGAATTTCTACGTTACTTTAAGCACGCACTGTATAGTTTTATTTACTGACAAATTCTTATTAAAGATTTGAAAGTGGAACGAATGAAATTGTACTTTTCAAATAAATGCAGTTAATTAGTTCACTTATCTGAGATATTAGAATCATGTGGAATTGTAAATGTTTACTTGTTTTTATCGCGAATATCTTCAAAGTATTTACTTTCTTAAAATGACCTCATTAAATTTTTTTTCACGGTGGACGCAAAAAAATGCCATAGTTTTTTTTTTATTTTCATTTTTTAAACGCCATAACTTCTCACTGCAGCACATTTAATTGAAAATCCAAAATAGTATATTAAGTTACTATTGTCAAAAAAGTTACCTACTTTAATCACTAGTTTTCTGATCGGAACGAGTGCCTTAAGAAACGAGTAACTAAAGATGTTTTTGATACTAGGTGTTTACTACACTTTTTCTACGCCCGCAGGAATAAAAATTATATTATTCAAGTAAATTAAATAATTAAGAATTCCACAATAGCATAATATCTGTATTTATTTTGGTCCCTGACCGGTTTCACGAACATACAGTACTTATAGCGGATTATTCATCTAGTCTGTTTAATGATCGAAGACTGTCCTAAGTGGGAAATTTTTTTGCTACTGGTGAAAATGATTCTTATTCCTGCGGGCCTAATGGCTTTACTGATGTTGTCGGTGACATCTTTGAGATCTGGAAGAATGATTCAACTTTCTGGCTGAGAAATGGATTCAGAACCTTCCTTTCCTTTCTCTCGACAATCACTCCAAAGCGGGAGTCAAAACGCCGAGAAAATTATTTTTCTGAATCAACCGCGTTAGTATACTGAAAAATATGAGAATAATATAATATAATAAAATGGAAAATTGTCAAATTGCAAGCTAACTTTTGTTTTTAAGTATATTTGAGTGAGTTTGTGTATTATTTATTAATCTTGTGTGCTTTTTGAGTGGAATTAACGGTTTTTGACTGATTTCAAGCACCGTTGACCGTTTCGGGAAGTAGGTATTTGGGCGTGCATAAATTCGACGCTAAAATTTCACTTAATATTCTTCTCACTTTATGTACCTGCTTGTAGACCCTTAAATTCGACGCTAGGTACCTCTACTAATCCTTCTACCTGTAAATAGAAAACTAAAAAAAAACAAGAAAACCCAGGCCCAAACCCGGTTGATCAGAGAGTATAAAAATATCAGAAAATAAGTAATAGAAAACTAAAAAAAGACAAGAAAACTCAGGCCCAAACCTGGTTGATCAAATATAAGCTTAATCCTTGAAGGACATAATCCTTCCGGCAGCGTCCAATTGAAGGGTGTCTCTTCAGAGCTACAGGTAGTTAGCGTCGAATTTGAGGCCTCCCAGTTATTTACGTGAAATTGAGAGTTATTGAATAAAATAACATCGCATTGGAAATGTACGTCGTGAAACGTACTCAAGTGACAGTTGGTTCGGTAGACAACAAAATTAATATTATGGGAGTACAGATTAGCAGAGTGGTTCAAGAGACGGTCAGTTATTTTCTTTTGTGTGTTCCTTGTGATGTATTCATTATTACTTTTGTTTATTTTTTTGGGAAATAAAACAACAATATTATTCATATTCTTGATTTAACGTTTAGGTAGCGTTTCAGCTACCTTTATCAAGAATAATTAATTTTTCATAAAATTCTGGTCCCTATCTCACTCTACGAAAAAATTTGGCAATTAAACAATCAATAAGATTTTGAAATTTAAGTTAAACTCTATACAGTAGATTCTTGTAAAATGTGAAATAAGATATCTTATTGTATGACATTCTTACAATAGATAGTCTACCAGGAATTGGATCCAGTGAAGTGCACGGCTCCAGAAACGTTTTTATTGGGATGGCCTTTTGTGATTATTTCGGAAATGCTGTTAATAAACCGCGTTTGGTGTTACTGTTTTTGTGATATCAATATTTTTGTTTTAAAAATCTGTCTAAATCAGTTTTGTAATTGTGTAGTGAAGTGTGTATCGATTAACATCAATTACATTGATAAATTATCCTAAAAACGTATGATACTATCCAGATAACGCAGGTACTTAGTTGGTAAACAAATTTGACTACATTCAACTGAAATACTAGCTATACATTTATCCATCCGCGTTTATGGCCGATTGCACCACTCGATCAGGCCTAAATTCTTGAGTGCAACATAGATATTTTAAGTTCTACTTACCTAAAGCTGCAGAATTCTTCAGCCCAAGGTGCTACTTAACCTCAAATCAGATCGAAGATTAGCAATACATTTATAAATATGTTCCAGAGTCGAATGTGTGAACTGTCTTTTCAGTATTTAATTGAATAATTATTAATAACATATGAATATAAAAAAAAATTGATTGTTGATAATGATATTGTCAATAACGATTTAAAATTTTTTGAAATTTTGCATTATAGATTTCTTAGACAAGTCTACAACAGAACTCATTATATGGATCAATTTAAAAATGTATCGTTTTTCAAAAGGCTTTTGAGGCAAACTGACCATATATTGAGGTTTCCTTTTAATACAGTACATTCTTCTCTTTTCTGCTAAAATTGGGACTTCTTATACGCTTTTTTCCATTTTAACCTCTCTACTCACTCAACACAATAAAGAATTTACTATCTTACAACAAGATTGATGTACACCTCATGTGCATTAGACTCCGTTTCACATAAGAAGAAGTCACGTGAAGCTGCAGTCGTATGCGAGAGCATGTTGTCAAAACCAGCGCTATATTATAAAATTGACATTCGACTTCAAATCAGTAGCATTAACACAAAATTAGTGTTTATCGGCCTAGACTGTGGATCATTTTTCCTTTAACACCAACAAGTTTTTCAAGAGGCACTTTTTTTAAGGAGCCTTCCCTTCGCCGGCACCACCTCAGCATCCTAGGCTTATTGTGGATACTCCTAGTGTTTTGACTACAACCTATTCAGCCAATCCGTTCCCTGTATTAGCTCATACAGGTTCTTTGCTGGTTGGTTGTAGAAGTATTCTGGAGTAATTTGGGTTCTGCCATACAGTTTCTGCCTACTGTGGTCCAGCGACTCACAGTTGCATGGTATATGCAGCTGTTTCGGTATCCTTTTTGCATCTTCTGCATGTAAGGTCTCCTTTATACTGCCCTATTTTGTTTAGGTGCTCCTTTGTGGGAAAGTGTCCCGTAAGTAGCCCCGTTATGGTGCGTAATTTGTTCCTGCTCATTGAGAACAGTTCTTTCTCTCCTTTTTCTGATGGTTCTTTTATGAATTTCTTCCCATGTATTTACCTGGGCGTATTCTTCCAGTGTTTATTGTGTTGTTCTTTCACCCACACTTTTGGTTTCGGATCAAATAAATCACACATTTCATAAAAGCTGCAACGTTTTAAAGAATCTGTCTTGACTGTGGATAATTCTGCCCTTATCACCAACAAGTTTTTTAGAAGGCTTGGTTTTAGATCAAATTAAACACTCACAGATAAACTAGCTAAACATCTTAAGATATTCAAAGATAAAAAATATTGGACACTACCTCAAATGTTAACAATAAAATTTCTGTTGGCATGAAACATCGTTTGTAACGACAATGACAGGAAATGATCGTTACGTTAAGTTAGGAACATAGATAAACAAGACCGATTTTGGTTACTGCGCAAGTCAGATGGCAAACCTCACGTGGCTTCTTCTTATGTGAAACAGGGTCTACTTTTAAAATGTAAATGTGCAGGACGTACTGTCACTGGTTATTTAGGTGCTCTGTGACCATGACACACCGACATAAGCAGTCTTGGGAAATCAAAGTTACTAATCCGATACGATGTTGATTCTTGTAAGCAACAACCATTGCTTAATTAATTGGAACCTAAATATCAGTGGTGGAAGAGTTAACAATAGACCGCTTTAACGAAAGATCTTGTGGTTGTGGCAGCCATTGTCTACCTATAGGTTTATATAGTAACTAATAGAAGCAAACTGTCATTTTGAAAGGAAGCTGTAACCACAGAACTGGTAGATTAACAAGATTACGTTCATTGTTCATTCGTTTTCTGTAATCTATACGATTGAAGAATCGGCGGTCTTTTAAACAAATATTTTTTTACAGAAATAATATCAACAATTCTAGAAGAGCTAATTAATTTTATTTTAATTTAAAATAAAATAGTTTAAAATCATTCACTTGATTAAAATAAACGATATACGCGCCGCTACGTCTATAGAAGGGGTTTTATAACGCATAACATCGTCGTCAAATAACGACGCCAAAAGGACGCCAGGGCGTCTCTTAAGACGGCATTTAACCTCAATATAAAACACTAAAGCCAAAACCAGATGAAGTTTACCAGGGCTTTAGTTGAGTTTCATTATAGAAAATATTTTATGATAAAAGTGTCACTCTTTACAAAAACATTCAATTAATTTTTCTTTATATAGAAGATAAAATGGGCATCTATCTATAATTAAATTTCAAGTGGGAGATGAGTACTTGAAATATGGTAGATTATATAGATTATACAATAAAAAAAAAGATAAATATTTGCCAGCATAATTTTTTGTTCAATATATTGGTTCGTCAGGCTTAATAGTAATTCTCTACATCCTGTCATTAGGTTGAAGATCTATGTACCAAGCCTATTCGGTCATGTTTACACCTAAATCAGCAGCAAACAAACTGTTGTTGACAATTTTTGCCTCTGCAATTATTATTCACATTTTTGGATATTTTTTAGTTGTTTTCGTTATTTTTACCTGAAGTACTTTCCTTGTTTTGTGGGAACTGATTTTTATAGTGGTCTTTTTGTTTGCAATATCAACACAATGCAGATTTCTTAAATTTTTTGATAGTCAGTGCAGAATCACATTCATATCTACCATTTTGTAATTTTTGGATTAATAAAAACTGCGGCTCTACCAATACCCATTTCAAGGACCATAACCAGCCTCATACTTATTAGTAAGACCCTGCAGCAAAAGAACACTTACGCATTCATCATCTATGGAGGTTAGTTGTGACACAGCCATGACTCCGTTTACATCCTCCATTATTGGAAAAACTTAATAACTTTATGAAGTCAGTAGTCAATTGAAACCTTTATCTTCAAATCCTGCCTCTAAGTATACAGCCAATATACATTCCGTGGAATTAGTCCATCACCCGTTTGGCAGCCATTAGGGAAGTTGAGCCGTCGAGTAGATTAATTTTTCTTACAAAATAACTTCCACATACTTGATTCTTTTCTGTATCTGTAAAGTGGGGAGGGCGAGTAATAATAATAATAATAATAAAATGTCTTTATTTAACAAATATAAAAAATACAATATTTGTTCCAAGGAGGCGAAGATTAGCTCAGAGCTACTCTTTAACTCTTAACCTACTTGGTTAACACAAACGTACAAAATGTTCTATATAATACAAAAAAAAATATACTACAGGTGTTGGTTACATAAGACACCTACAATAAAACTAAAATAAGATAAGAAACACACAACATAAATGTAATACTATAATTTGCTAATCATTGCCCAGAAAAAAGGAAGTCCTTAACAGTACGACGGAATCCAGTCAATGATGAAATTGACATAGTTGTGATGAAAGAATTATAATACTTGACCAAATTATAAGTAAAACAACGCTCAAACAAAACAGAAGAGTGAGGTGGCATTGTGAGAGTATTATGACGGATATTTATAGTGTGTGTAGTTTTTCTAAAAACGACTTTTTGGAGTGTAGGCTCATAGCACTTAGGCCACATATGACCCATTGTACATTCTCCTGAAGAGTTGTCCTCATAGGTCATCGTCCATCCTGTCCTTCCCAGGAAGGTGAACAGGTCAATAGGAGACATCTCCTTTATATCGGCAGGTGTAGGCCAAGACTCACCGAACACACACTTTCTTATTGACGATAACTCCAGACACTCGCATAAGACATGCCTGACTGTTTCATCTTCCTGTCCACACATCCTGCATAGAGGTGTGTCTACTAGCCCCATAGTATAGAGGTGTTTCCTTAGTTGACAGTGGCCAGTCAGAAATCCTACTGTTAATAAACGTAGGTTTTTCCTGATTATCGTCAAATATTTCTTCGACACTAGCTTCCCAGGGTCGTCCAGGGTGATCCTGGCAAGACTGCGCATCCTTTGATTTCATCCCATCTCTTAAGGGATTGAACATGGGTGTAACGTTTGGCTAGCTCCGCAATTGTCGAAGTAGTCAGGCCGTAGGTGTCACTGGCTCCTAAAATCTTCAGTCCAGCCGTTTCCCTGGCTAAAGAATCGGCAATGCGATTACCTTTTCTCCTGTCGTACCCTTTAACCCACCTCAGGATGATATTGTTATCTGCCGAGGCGATAACTAAATCTTGGTGACACTCTAGTACTAGCTTCGATATAACACGTTGTCTGTTCAAGGCTAACTTGTCTACTGTCAATGCAGATTATCATGTTTTTGCCAGAAATTTCTTTTCTGATTTTGTTCTTTTGTGGCAATTGAGATACCAGCCAGTTCTGTTTGAATCACGCTGGTATTTTTTGACCCTTTTAAATTAGACGTTGAAAAGATTAAGTGCTGGAAGGTGGAAATTAAAATTTCCACTCTATCATGTAATATTATAGAAAATTCCACACTTGTGATTTTTAACCAATCAGAACGTGTATTTCTGTCAGATCACCATAGCAACGGATGAATTTTATCGGAAATTTTTTCCCGGTACCTACAGCGAATTATACTGTGAATTTTTTTGACGTTTATAATCACAGAATATTATTTTTGACAATCTAATTCAATTATATCCTGATGATGGCCCGAGTCAATTTGCAGATATGGTTTTATAGAGTGACTGCTACCATGCCTTTTTATTTTAATTAATTGCTGTTTTCCAATTCCCGTTTTGGCTAGAGTTGAAACAGCAGTGGCCCTCGCAGAATGATTTCTTATCTTGATCTTATTGACATCGATTCCAATCACTGATGCCGCCGATTTGAGCCAGGAAGATATTGTATTTTGTCCAACCGGGCTGTTCTTGTACCAACCTTTGGAATTGGGGTGGTGCCAGTTTGGATTTGGAGTTAAGAGTAAACGATTCGTTTTGATGAGTGGGTCTCGCTGGCTTATTAGTTTTTTGAACAGTCTTACTGGGCATAATTCTTCATTGACTGTATTCGGTACAAGCCACTTACTGTCGGCCATTCTTTTTGAACCGCCCTGAGTGATCTTGGAGAAAACCGGGTTATACTCAATGCGTCCTGTTGGTTTCCCTTGATTGTCAATTTCCTCCACAAAATATTCTATTGTTGCTGCCGCTCCTTCATTTCATCTCCAGGCCAATTCATGAGCAGCAATGTGAAAGAACTTTCTTTGCAATCCTTCCGGAGTGTTTTCGTCCCAAAGCTCAATAATCTTTATCAATTCGTCTGCTGATAGTGCGAATGAACTTTCCTTTCTCTTGGTTGGATCTATTTGTAGCTTCCGACGCTTAGCATTTTTTTGCAGCTCTTGCGTTGACAAATTCTTTGTCAGAGAATGGATTAAATTTGCGATTATACCTTTCGGAAAAATATTCCTGCAACTGCTTAGCTGTAGAATTCCATAGAACTTTGATAACACTCTCCTTGTAGTCTTTGGAGTTCTTTTTTCGCATGTTGAAGGCATAATCTTCAAGAATGAGCGCCAGTCCTTCCACAGGTATATCCGCTCTGTCGAAATCATACGCTTTTTCTGTGCAAAAGTTTATAAACTGCTTCCATACACTTGCTTTCGATTTCCTAGTATTCGCTGGTGTCAACTGCTTAATATTCTGGCGAATATTTTCTTTACTTTCTTGACCGAAGCGAGACATTTTTCTACGTCGTGCTGTTTTGACAAAATTTTGACAGGAATAATTTCTAGTTTAGAGTTTCACTGAGTTGCCATGGTAACTGAATAATCAAGTTGACAAAACCTGTTTTGCAAGAACTTGATAAAGACGAAAATTGATGTTGTTGGAAACACATTTGGTGTGGAATTTTCTTAGCGAATACCACACGAGGTCAAACTAAATCCGGAAATTTCTTGACCTCTAGCGGTATTACTAGTGAAAATACAATTTTTGTTTTAACTCTCGTACATTTTACTATTTTGTTTTCGAAGGAGAAAATGAAGGTAATGTTATTTCATAATTCAACGTTTATACAAAAACACATAGAAGATAGGAATCAGTTTTATTGTCAACATTTCTTTATGAATGAAACGTTCTATATTGATAAAATATTTTAACAGATCGGACCATCACAAAAAAAATCAGCTTCAAAAATATGTTGAATATATTCTGAAATAATGAAACTAAACGGAATCAATTAATTATTTCAGGAACTTACATATTAATGAAAAATCGCGTGAAAATTCGATCCCCACCATGAGCCCCCTTCGAATAATAGGTACAGGCTCCAATTTTTGAAATAGTAAGTATAGGCTTGTGATATGTCGTTTGCAAGGTCACTTCATTCTCTATTCAAAATTTGTTTTCAAGTTTGTTGCAACAATTAAGATTACAATACATTACAATATCTGAACATCGAAGCCTTAGGCTTTGACCGATATTCCATGTGAAGTTCTGCTTTGTATTCTCGTACTCGATGATAGAAAGCTCTATTTGGATTCTGTTGTTGAGCTGTTTGATTACAGAAGAGGCATATGATAATGTCAACATTTCTCTTCTTGTAGATAAGATGGTTCCCCTAATTCTGAATATATTAAATCGTTACATGGACTGATTTCATAAGGCAGTGAAAATGCAATTTAAATGTAGTTATATAATGAAAATGTGATTATAATGAACGTTAGGTGAATCCGCCTTGAATTAAACAATAATTAAAATGTCAGCCGACGAAAAAAGCATCCAACAGAGGATGAGGTGATTCAAAAGCAACAGATTCAGGTGCACAGAGAGATCAATTAAACAGTCACCTAAAATTATTTATCTATGTAATTTTAAAAAGTTGAGTCGGATAACTTTCAATTGATGTATTTTTTCATACATACTGTCATAGTTTATGTACTTTGGAATGCAATAAATGAGTATAATTATACTTATCTTCCATTGCTTACGATTTTATCTGAGTTTAACGATGTTTGTATGGATTTATCATTAGCATCGTTTTGAGATAATCCATTGTAACTAATAATGAACTATAATGAGGTATTTAGAAGAATTACTGTGAGTCACACCAGATTTCATCATTAGCGAGCTATTTAAATCTGGAGACCGACTTGATAGCACAACTGTCATCTTTGAGTAAAACTTACTACACATTATAGAAATAAGTGTGGTAATTTGTCAAATGGATTGAAAGAGCTAGCAATTATCGCTTGTCTGTCAAGTCAAGTCAAGAAAGAGGTATATATGAAGCAACGTACCAATACTTCAAGAAATGGTGCCAAACAAAGACTTGTACTTTCACGAAAAATCTACTCTATTGAAGTCTCCATCAAGTTTATGGTGTGAATATTTCATGCTGAAGTCCACACTTTCCATAGTGGAAAACATAGATATTTTCAAGTATCCTAAGCTTCGAGCATTTTTAAAAAGTAGAAATGACGGATATAAACCAAGAAATTTTAATGTGTTTGACAGGGAAGATGTGAATAATTTCCTGTTTGAAACTCCCGATGATATTAATTCTAGTGAACCATTCCTGATTCCAAAAATGAAATGTCACGTGAGTTTACATAGTTATAAGATCCCACATGACGAATGTTAATAAGAAATTCATGCGATGTCAAAATGGAAAGTGCTTAAGCCAGGCTGTCGGGAAAAACTGGATTTCTTCAACTCTTTCAATACTTTAAGGAGTATTTATACTGGACACTACCTAAGAAGAGCGTCGGCCACTTTATTAGCGAATACTGGAGTTGTTGTCTTATCTCTCCAGCAACATGGCGGATGGAAATTTGCAGCTGTGTTAGTGTTGGTGTCGTATAGTATAAGAAAAATTCAGTGTCCAGATTTGCCAACTAACTTACGTCTTACACTCTTCAATGTAACTTTTGTTTCCTGTATTTCAATTCCCGTCCCCTTTCAAGACAATAACATTTTTCATTATAATATTCACGTTGGAAAAACAGTTGTGTTCAAATTTTCCACGAAGTTGAGATTAATCTGAGATTTTTAAACTATGTTATCTCCATGTAGGGATGAAGAAAAATCTGGTAGATTGAAATATATTTGCAGTAGAGAGTATTTGTATAAATATTCATGATGATTCACCTAATTGTAAAAAACTGATATTATGATGGAGTTTGAAAAAAGAAACATTTGTAAATACAAGAACCATACATACCTACTTAGGAGGTGGATAACCAAAGAATCGTCATATACTCTATACATATACATATACGCTCTTATAGGATAACATCAAATCTGGTGTGTGAGTGTCGCCCTCAACAAACTAGGTAGTCATAATAGAGTGACCCTAGCCTGGCTACCGGATCACCAAGGAATAAAAGGCAATGAAAAGGCCGATGAATTAGCCAAGCAGGGAGCAACGGAGGTCATAATAGGACGAGAGCCTTCCTGTGGACTTGCTAAATACCTAACTTATTCCTTAAAATCCATTCGGCCAAACTGTCACACGACTTACTATGTCAAAGTCGAGAAACGACGAGGTTGAAGGTGGGAATGCTGACCGGACATTGTAGGCTGAGGGAACATATGCACACAATTGGCCTTACAAATGACAGCCTATGCAGATTCTGCCAGGAAGAAAACGAAACCGCGGAGCACATACTCTGTGAGTGCGAAGGTCTAGCAAGGGTGCGGCTACACTTACTCGGAGAAGAAAAACCAAGGGCAGAGAGCTAATCAAGGGAGGCAGTATCCAGGCTATTAAGTATAATAAAAACTATCAAGCTAGATGTCTAGCTCTAAATATAGGGAGGACCACAATAGATCTGCAAAGGTCGCAGTGGGATAGGTCAATGAGCCACTCCAATTCTTTTCTAATCTACCTAGTATTGAGGCTCCTAATGGAAATATCAACTGACTGGATCTTTCCAATAGTCCCATCTTCTTGCTTTTTCTTAGTTCAAACTATTTTTTTAATATTATAATGTTGCTGATACCGTGAAGAGATTATTCCACACCTTTGTTAGGTACTTCAACTCCTGTATTTGGTACTTCATCTTCAATTTCGTTTCATCCTATTCCAATGTGTCTTGGAATCATCAAAAATGTAAATATTTTTCGTTTATGTTGCACCACAAAAAGTTTTTGTACGGGTCTAGAATGCCCATCAACTTATTTACACCAGGGCCCGTAAACTTAAGGAACTAGTGAGAATCTAGCCACGATACTCCGAATTGCGTGAAACGAGAGAGATTCAATCTCTTATGCATGGAGACTAGATATAAGAAGCTTAAACTATGTATATAAACAATTTCCGTCGAAAGGAGGAAAATTGGTGGCGCTAGTATAGCTAAGGGATCAAAAGCTTTTTTCCACTACTAGATGTGAAGTTGACAAAGTTGACAATTATTGCTTCTTCTAGCCAACTGAGAAGTTGAATTTCTCTATTAGTGGTTAATAATTTTCTATTATTCATCTAGGCCAATAATGGACCAATTCAAATATTTTGGGAATTCAGGGATAGTAGTTCAACAAAAACTTGTTCAACATAATTTTGTATACCCACGAGATTGTCTTTAACATATTTGCTGCTTGAAATTACCTACCAAGATAAAATTGAAATCCCATAAGTTCAAAAGTCGCGCTCATCCAAAAATGACTGATGACATAACGAGTATAGTTTGTTCAACCATCCTTTGCCGTTATGTCATAATCGGTGACGTATTCTGCTGTTTTACGTATGTCTTATATTTGTTGAATGTTATTTTACACTTAACTTCAAAATTATAATCAATGGCATGTTAAGAATTGTCTTCAAAATATGACAACTGAATTGTCAAAAGTAACAGATAAAATTTATGTCGACCTCAGATAAGAAGTACGTTAATGACGTCATTATTCCGTCTCATCCATTTCATGAATGAGAGAGCAAGCTGGACAATGAATGACGTAACGGCAAAGGATGGCTGAACAAACTATACGTTCATAATATATCGAAAACTGACAGTGTACTTGTCAGTCAGACGACGGAGTAAACGCTTCTCGTGGTGCGCTTGTGAATTATTTTCAATTTTTGTCTAGTAGTCTAGTAGTTGTCTAGTAGTAGAAAAAATTGTATATACACCATGGTGTAGAAGACATTACACAGAAAAAAAAAATCGTTGTATCAAGTAACATTTATTTGGATCAATTAAATTAAAGTGTCATATATGCACGACAAAATATTATTTTGAAGTAATTAAATAATTTCTTGTTTTCAAGGCAGGTTAAAGTATTGAATCAGCTAACTGTTTGTAGACTAAACCAAATATTCAGTCAACCGGACATTTTCATAAATTATTATGATAAAATCATTCCTTCAACATAGTGAATATTTTGTTGAATTGAATCTGAAAAATGATCAAGTCAATTGAGAAAAATAATTATCCAGTCAATTTTTTTTTGTTGAACGAATTATAATAAATGGTCTAATGAACAAACGTTATCATCATATAAATTTTTTTTGCTTGGTTTGAAACAAATTTTGGATTCAGGTGAATAGTTATGTTGTTAAATTGAATAACAAAATTACTAAATCAAGGAAATTCATAAGCAAATCAAGAAAATTAATTACTTGCGTTAATTTTGAGAATTTATCCGATAAATTGATTATTCATTTTAATTGAAAACTGTACCTAACATTTTGATTGAACTTGAAATGCAATCAGTTTGATCAACTGATTGCTAATCTTGATATAAAATTCAAGTTGACATAACATACTTAATGCATTAAAAAAGAAAAGTTGAATATACTCCATAGAATTTTATTGAAAAAAAAAACATTAGGGTAGGGCGGGGCTAGTTGGGCACTTTTTCATTTCAGGGGTTATAGCTCCTCAACGATAAGTATTAATGGCTTGTTATGCATACTGAAGGATCACGACTTTATCTGTTTGCAAAAGTGTCCATAGTAATTTATTTCTCAGGAGTCTAATTTAGGAGCTACAGCTGATTAAATGCAGAAAGTCAAGTATGCTCAACGTACCCCATAGGTGAGGTAAGTTGAGCAAGGGTATGGGGCAAATTGAGCACTTGAATGTCTAACCAAATGATGGGTTAAATGTTAACTAGACATGCAATAAAATATCTGTTTGATACTCAACTTTTTATTTATAGTCTCTTAGTGACAAAACAACCCAATTAAAAGTAATTTTATTTGAAGAATAAACCGAAAATAGAATCAACAAAACATCAATGTAACTTAAGCATCTGAGCATTAAATGATGTTGCCCTACCAAGGCTATAGTGGGTTTGCAGCATCATTTAAATTTTGAGTAAAGTAACATCTCGTAGTCTTTCTTTTGTCCGCATCCTAAAAAGAATAAAAATAATATATAACTTCACTTCTAAGTCGTGGGGTTAGTTAAGCTCAACTAACCCCAATCCGAAATTTCAAAACAAAAGTGAGGTTGTCAAAAACCTGTTAGAATAATACCCTAAATATTTATACATATCAAAAGTACTGTGAATGTATGGAAGTTTAACACTCACCTGATTAAAATCGGATAACATATAACTATTACAGACGAAATATTCCGCTTTATAATTATTTCACTTTTTGGTTACAAAAAAAACAATCCGCGTTTGTACTTCACTCGATCGAGTAGTCGCCACTGGCAGTCTCGTGATGAGTTCGCATCCCGCGACTCCTTCTTTTCGCTATTTGATGCCTTCTCGTGCCGTGTATAGTTTTCGAGATATTTCGATTGCCCAACTTGCCCCTATGCTCAACTAGCCCCGCCCTACCCTAACAAAATAAAGCAAAACAAAATATAAATTTCTAAAACATAATATTCAATTTCCACTATAACAGCACTAACTGCGTGTTCATTTGTTTGATTTGAATGAATCATTTTTTTGATGTATAATACTTTGATCTAAATTAGGAAATACTTGACTTTGATATGTCCATTTTTGATTCAAGAAATTTCTAGGATTACGTCGACATTTCCATTTTGTTTCAGCAATAATATTTCCTCGGACGAATACATTCACTATTTGATATGAATGAAATTTAATCGAGTTAATCAAATAAAAGTCACTAAATAAATTGAGTTGGTATAACATATATTTTTTTCCGTGAATAAACCTCGCATCTTGGTGCTCGATCAATAACAATAGTTTTTAATAAACCGGAAAAATATAGTTATATTTTTGTTTAGCGACGCTGCCAACTACATTGAAAAATATACAAAAACATAGCTTACATGCTTGAATTATTGATGTAATGACAGTAAAACATAAATATTTGAGGGTATTTAAATTTTTTCAATTTATGTAGAATTCTGACAGTAACGTAGATCTCACTATTCCTCTTCAAAAGTACGATAAATATGGTACTTTCATGTTTTAGGCAACCATGGAATACACCAATCTCAAGGTGAGATTCTCCCTAGTCTCTCAAGAAAACGGGATTTTTTTAAGGAGCGGTCCCTTCTCCGGCACCACCTTAACCTCCTGTGCTTATTGTGGATCCTCCCAGTGTTCTGACTACAGCCTATTCAGCCAATCCGTTCCCTCTATTAGCTCATAAAGGTTCTTTGCTGGTTGGTTGTAGAAATCTTTTGGAGTTATTTGGGGTCTACCATACAGTTTCTGGTCCAGCGTCTCACAGTTGCATAATATATGCAGAGCTGTTTCGGTGTCCTTTTTGCATCTTCTGCATGTAAGGTCTCCGTTATACAGCCTATTTTGTTCAGGTGCTCCTTTTAGGGAAAGTGTCCCGTAAGAAGCCGCGTTATAGTGCGCAGTTTGTTCCTGCCCATTGAGAGCAATTCTTTCGCTACTTTTTCTGATGGTTCTTTTATGAATTTCTTCCCATGTGCTTGCCTGGGCGTATTCTTCCAGTGTTTATTGTGTTTTCCTTTCACCCACCTTTTAAATCATGACCTAGTGGAGAATCTGGGAATGCCCACAGCTGGTTTGGGTCCGTTCATCGGGGTTGACGATCCTGTTCTTGCCAGTTTGTCAGCTTTTTCATTGCCAACGATTCCTTTGTGACCTGGGACCCACTCCAGTGTTACACTGTTCCAAGTCGCCAGTCTTCTAAGTTTTCGCCAGATTCCCATACCAACCGAGATGTTACATTAAAGCTCTGAAGTGCTTTAAGGGCATCTTGACTGTCACTGTAGATCCTGATCTGCCTGTTGTTGTAGGCTCTCATGTTATTTGCATAGAACTCTGCTTGAAATACCGAGGCGTATTTACCAAGCGAGACGATTCCTCCATATTTGCTCGACTTGCTGTATATGCCCGCTCCGGTGCCGAGCTCATTCTTTGACCAGTCTGTGTACCAGATCAGCTCATTCGCTCTACTGAGTGGTGGTTGGCTCTCTTCCTCAAGCTCCTTTCGATCTTTGATTATATCGAAGTTCTTGCGAAATATATATCTGGTGGTCATGTGGTCTGATGCATTTTAAAGGTGTCGTCATCCAAAGAGAATACGGGATTAGTAAATCACCCTATATTTTTGTGTATTATTATTCCATTTTCTCTCGTACGCCCAAACAAATTTTCCGAATATTGTTTTTATTGGAAAGCATCGTTATTTTTAAAATAATAAAAATTTTCATTTCTGCTATAAATATTTCGTCAACACCTGAAAAACGAATCAACGTACAAAAAAGATCATTAAAATGAAAAACTGTCAACAACAATATCCAATTATCTAATTCTAATTATGTTATATTTCACCAATAGTGCTAAACTTTGAGACCTACGAGGATTTTCGATTTTTAAATTTTATAAATTTCGGCGTCTTGTGAAAGTTTTATATTTCACAAGAGAGATTTATACTAGGTATAGTTATTCTGGGAATAAAATTATACCAGAATTTATACCTAGAATAAAACCAACTAGTTTTATTCTAGGAAAAAAAGCATCGTTAAACCAGCTAGTTATAAATTCTGGTATAACTTTATTCCCAGAATAACTATACCTAGTATAAATCTTGTAAAACCGGCCCTTAGTCAACTATTCGATGCGATCTATAAAATTTAGATTTAGATTTATTTTTAGGCGATGCGCAATCTTTTTTATTGAAAAACTTATCTCAGATTCTTAAGAAATAAATCATTATTACAACCATTGATTGTATTTATGAATTGTAAACAAATTTCTGAAAAAAAGTTATGTTTTACATAAGTTTTGTCGTCTAACTGACAAGTACACCGTCTGTTTTCGCTCCGCAGATTATGAAGATATCATCAGTCATTTTTGGTTGAACGCGAATTTTGAACTAATGACATTTTAATTCAAAAGCAGCAAATATGTTAAAGACTATCTCATTTGGGTATACAAAATTATGTTGCACAAGTTTTTGTTGAACTAATATCTCTGAATTATCAAAATATTTGAATTTGTTCATTATTGACCTAAGTTAATAATAGAAAAAATATTAACCAATAATAGAGATATTCAACTTCTCAGTTGGCTGGTTCACAGCTAGTAGTGGAAAAAAATTGTCATTATCTTCTTACGACCTTAAGAGCTTAAACTTAACTTGGTATATTAAATGAAACAAAATGTTTATGTAACACTTAATTATTCTCAAATATTTTCATACAAGTTGTATATCCCTATCTGGATTACCTGGAAATTAAATATTACGTATCCGTTCAAACATATCATGTTTATCTACTGTGAATCACCAAAAAAAAAATTGAATTGGATAGATGATAAAACAGATTTTGTGTGAAAATTGTGTAAAATCGGTTAGTTGGTCTAGGGTTCAAGTGGATAATGAGTGGGTACTTCCAAAAATGAGAAAGCGCTTTTTTAAAACCACTTGTTCCTAAAATATGTATACCTATCTATGATTAGAATCTAAGTTGTTTTAAGATACTATTAATTGTTTGAGTGACGCTATTTTTATAATATTTATATAGAGGAATCTCAACTTAGTGTCTTGATAAAGCATCTTAATATATACTCAAGTAAATAATAATAATAATAATAATAATAATAATAATGACTTTATTGCTCATAATAATACAGGATAACGAGAAAAAAAAAATAAAAGTATAGTACTACCAACGAGCAAAAGGCGACGTTCGCGCTTAACCACTAGATTCAGGAGAAAATAG
>CAJUYI010001141.1:26177-66207 GCA_910591695.1 Galerucella pusilla
ATAATATTTTGAAAATTTCGGAGTTGTGGTTCATTTCAACAGATATATAGAGTATTGGAATTCAATAAATTCAATGCTTACCTACTTATGTCTGTCATACATTTAATTTTGGTTCATATCCTTACGTAATCTAATAACGAATGAAAAATTAGAAATTCTCTTTGAAATAGTTAAGCACACTCAATTTATTTTGATTAGATTTTCTCTTTTTATAAATAGTTATAACACAGACACCTATTTGTTTATATTAAATTGAATAACCAAAAATTATAGATAATTTTTTTTACAGAATTTTACATTATTATTTAAAACAAATTGTTGTAGTTTAATAACAAATGCTATGAAAAATTGACAATTACAGTGATCTCAATTTTTTTAATAATAATCAGCACACGTGATATATGAATGGAAGTTTCGCCTTCCATTCCACAGAATTTACATTCTTCTTGTTTTTTAAGGTACTCATTCAGGTAACAGTGGTCAGATCTCTTCTTTCCGCCTATTTCTTACAATATTCAAAAGGATTTCGGTCCACAAAGGAGTGTTTCAGCCCCTCTCTTTGCTAAACTATCTGCTATTCCATTTTATTCTATTCCAGTGTGTTCTAAAGTAAATATCGCTATTTTTCTCCTTTAATAATTAGTCTACAAGATTATTATCGATGCCAATCACGTTATAATGGAAATTTTCCTAAACAAACATTATCTAATGTGATAAGTTGATAGGGTAGGGCAACCCTACCACACCTAGGCCCCATTAGGTCCTCCTGGAAGTCGCTCTCAATACATCAAACTTTATTTCATCCCACCTTTTTTATGAGTATCTCCGCTCATTCGACCTGCTACTGATGAAACTGTTACATTAAAGAATATGAAGTTCCAAACATTTTTTTAGATGAGCAATAACTTATTTAGTGTGTGTTAAGAACTTTGTGTACAAATTTGCTCTGGAGTAATACACAGATAAACAAAAGAACCTAAAACTAAAAATACCTTTAATATTGAGTATATTGAGGGTCAAACTCTGCTGATTCCATATAAGTATTGCCAATAATTGATACAACTTTTGTTATTCTCAAATACTTGTTTACAAACCACTTTATCTTTGGAGTTTCTATTAGAATTAACTAATAATAACTGCAAAGCTGAGTAAAATTTTTAATTTAAGTTTTTAATCATTTGAAAAAGAGAAAATCAAACCTCACTACCATTTTTATCTACATTATATGTGAAATTGGAATATTTTGTAAAGTACTTTTGGTATAATAACACCTAATAATGCTAAAATAATATTTGATCCGTATTTAGTTGAAGAATTACATCCTTCCGAAGTGCACTTTGAACAGTGTACAAGACCGCTGTTAGATTTTTGAATCTTATCACAGATGTCCAAATTTCCTTGTTCAGCCAACTGACAACCACGGAGCCAATAGTCTTTGTTGCCAACTAAAACAAATTGGTAAAGTATTGGCTCTGTAGCAAAATAGCGTCAGTCAAAAAAGCGCTAGACAAAAACAGCGGCGGACAAAATAGCGCTGGACAAAAACTGCGCAGGAGAAAATAGCGCTGGACGAAAAAGCGTCACACAAAAATAGCGCTGGACAAAAACAGCGCAGGACAAAATAGCACCGCACAAAAATAACCATGCTTCATTATTTTCCTATTATCTCATTAATAAAAATAGAATATAGTGCCGAATCAGCATAATTAGGGATAAAGTATTTTTCATAAATAATAGTCATAACAATAATCAATAGTCAATAAGTCAATTCAACATCGCTTCCCGACTAGCTGACAGAGATCAAAGTATAGAAAACTAGAATATCATTAAAGGCGGATTCATGCAATATTCATCATCATTACATTTTCATTATATTATCATTTACATTTACACTAGAAAAAGTTAATTATTATTGTTTTCCATATTTTAATAGTTAATTTTCTAAGTACCTATATTTCAAGACGCAGTGCTATTTTGTCGAGCGCAGTTTTGTCCGACGGCATTTTTGCTTTGCGCTAATTTGTCCTGCACTGTTTTTATCCAGCGCTAATTTTGTGCGACGCCAAGCACTATTTTGTCCTGCGCTGTTTTTGTTCAGCGCTATTTTGACTGAGGCTTTTCTGCTACAGTGCCAAATTATTGGTGAACGTATTATTGGATATACATGGTTATTCATTATAAATTACCCACCCCCTAGCATCGTTATTATTACTTTAAGAAAAAAAGGTCTTCTATAAAAGTTGTTTGGTTACAGCTGAATTTTCTCAATATTCTATAAAAAGTTCAGTAGCGTGCAAATTTAAGGGGATACAAAAATAAAAGTTCTTTTTTAAATGGGAAACCCTGTATATTTTCACATTTTTGAAATGGTCTTTTTTTTCTGATTTCAAAAATATATAATATATTACCCCTACCTTGTACCGTTTTTGAGTTATGAAATGTAAATGTTAGTTTAAGTAATTACTGTAAATATGAAAATAATAATTTATTAGAGTAAGCTATGGAAATGACAACTAATATTTTTGATAATTGACATTTTTCATATAAAGTATTTGAAATGGTTCTCAGTAAGAAAGAAAAAGTTAAAATATATACCTATACAAAACAGAAAATTTTTGATAGAATATTAAGAAAATTCAGCTGTAACCAAACAACTTTTATGTGAAACTTTTTTATTCTAAAATTATAAATACTATCAGAAAACAGGATAAGCTTATAAAATCGTAGACTCCGTTTCACGTAAAGAGAACACACGTGAAGCGCCATATTGTAAAATTGACATTCGACTTCAAATCAGTAATGTGACGTCCTGACGTCCTCACATTTTGTAGGTTAATACAAAATTAGAATCTGTCGGCCTTGACTGTGGATAATTTTTCCTTTTACACCAATAAGTTTTTTAGAATCATGGTTTTAGATTAAAAATTCGCATATAAACTAGCTGAACGTCTTAAAACATTCAAAAATATGATTGCTTCAAACACAACATCAAATGTCAATAATAAAATGGCTGATGGCTTGAAACATCGCTTGTAACACCAATGGCATGAAACAGTCGTTACGAGGCGACATAAATAAACAAGACCGATTTTGGCTTCTGCACCAGACAGTGGGCAAACTTCACGTGGCTTTCTTATGTGAAACTGAATCTACTGAGCGTGACCTCCCAAAAACCCTTATCACTACAAATGGAGCGTGCTACTGTGATATTAAGCATTATACTATCGAAGACCTATCGTAATAAAATATTGTTCATCTTTCGAATCGTCGGTACAATGCTGCAGTGCAGTGTCACAAGTTGAATTTAATATATATGTTACGTAGTATTATTATGGAAAAACGAATGTTAGCTAGTTGATATATTTTGTATTTCCCGACGGCCAAGAACTAATTTACCTACATTTGCATTACAAAATGTCTTTAAACATCCAACATTGATGGCTATCGTAAAATGTCACTAGATAGTGTAACGTAAATGGATAAAGGTATGTAGGGCAACTACGCCAACAACTTTTATGACTACAAGTAAATTAGACGACTGGGAATCAGAATACTTACAGAGTGGTTTTCAAGTTTTTATTGAACTTGCAATGTTTGTTTGTCCGGGTGAAATCTTGCAACTGAATTTTAATTTAGTTATATTCAACCGATTGGGTTGAAATTTGGCATACACGCTTATTTTGAATGACAATGCATGCTTAGCTATGTGACGTCATTCTTATTACAATATGGCGGACTAGCTATTTTTTCTGCACTACCACATTATGGGTACCAAATTAAAGGGCTTGCTGAGGAGGACACGAAAACTAATACAACGTCATCTCTGCATCTCTGGTTTGGTGACCAAAGATCAGGCAAACCTCTGCAATGCTAAAACTAAGCAAGGTCCAAAGACTTGCATGCATTGGCATCACAGGGTCAGTGAGGACTACTCCTACAGCGGCGCTGGAGACAATGCTAGACCTTCCTCCGCTACATTGTGTCATAATGTGCGAAGCAAGGGCAATAAGCATCAGACCATGACGTGGCACATGGAAGAGGACACACAGAAATAAGGCATGTGGATGACGACATCTTTAAAATGCCAACAGTCCACATGACCACCAGATATATGTTTCGCAAAAACTTCGAAAGATCGAAAGGAACTTGAGGAAGAGAACGCACTACCACTCAGTAGAGCGAATGAACTGATCTGGTACACAGAAGGATCAAAGGATGAGCTCGGCACCGGAGCGGGCATATACAGCAAGCCGCGCAAATATGAAGGAATTGTAAATACGGCTCGGTATTTCAAGTAGAGGTCTATGCAATAATTGCTATGTGCAACGGCAAATAACATGAGAGCCTACAACAACAGGCAGATCGGAATCTATAGTGACAGTCAATGTGCCCTTAAAGCACTTCAGAGCTCTAAGGTAACATCTCGGCTGGTATGGGAATGCGGCGAAGAATTTGAAGACTGGCGATTTGGAACAGTGTAACACTGGAGTGGGTCCCGGTTCACAAAGAAATCGCTGTCAATGAAAAAGCTGACGAACTCGCAAGAGCAGGATCGACAACCCTGATGAACGGACCCGAACCAGCTGTGGGCATTCCCAGATGCTCAACTAGGTCATGGTTAAAAGGGTGGGTAAAAGAACAACACAATAAACACTGGAAGAATTTGCTCAGGCAAATACATGGAAAGAAATTCATAAAAGAACCATCAGAAAAAGTAGCGGAAGAACTGCTCTCAATTAGCAGGAACAAACTATGCACCATTACGGGGCTACTTACGGGACACTTTCCCACAAAGGAGCACCTGAACAAAATAGGACTGTATAACGGAGACCTTACATGCAAAAGATGCAAAAAGGATACCGAAACAGCTCTGCATATACGATGCAATTGTGAGACGCTGGACCACAGGAGGCAGATACTGTATGGTAGACCCCAAAAGACTCCAGAAGACTACTACAACCAACCAGCAAAGAACCTTTATGAGCTAATACCTCGGCTAATACATACAGGGAACGGATTGGCTGAATAGGCTGTAGTCAGAACACTAGGAGTATCCACAATAAGCCCAGGAGGCTGAAGTGGTTCCGGCGAAGGGTCTGCTCCTTGTATTAGATACAAAATATGTAGGATGGTCAAATTATTAGAAGGTCTTTTGTCTTTCGATTTTCACACATGACATTGTCTGCACATTGAACCAACAATATTATTAATCGATGGAAATGTATTAGAAATGATTTCATCCCTTAGAGATCTTCCCCATTAAGGTTATCAAGATTATGAACTTGTGAATTCCTGATTTATTTAAATCTGAATTTTCGTAAGAAATCACGATGGATTTGAAAATGTAAAACGTAGTGGAGTGAGCCTACATCACTACTAATAAAATAATCTAGGAACAATTGAATAATAGTTTGTGATTTAAATAATATTTGTTATTATTCATAATCTTAAAACGCTGTACAAAAAATACATCAGCCACAGTGTCTCTCAAACCCTGCTCCATGCGAAATGGTAGGAAAGTGATGAAATAATCTCCATACTAAAATTTCAACAAACATTACTACTACTACTACTTTTTACCTTAAATCTTTACAATTTCATACCAACCTTTAGTTATCATTTTCAAACAAGCCATTCCAATTCTACCAAGCTCAGTTTCGGTGCTATCCACTTGGAAAAGCTTGGAATGCGAATCACCACCAATACGCTTTGCATAATCTCTGGTTTGTTCCAACGCCATCATATCACATTTGACAAGAGAGATTTGGTCCACTCTTGGTCTAGCGCAATCCCCATATTTATGGTCAGATAAACAACTGTAGCATTTCACGGTGTGTACTGCAAATTTATTTATTAATCTCATAAGTAAAACTAATTTTATCCGCAATATTTATTAGGTATTATAATTGGAGTTTTATACACACTTAAGGAGCATATAAAGTAAGTACTACTTTACTCAATAGTGTAATAATGATAAATACAGTCTTACAGCAATTTTATTTTAATGGACTAGTGAGAATCTCACATGAGATTAGTGTATAACGGGTTGCTTGAAACGAGAGATTTAATCTCTCATGGCTCGGAACAGAGATAACATGTTCGGACCTCGGAGAATCTCGCCTAAACTGGTTAGAAGCTGAGAAGCATGAGCATTTTGGTTGAATTTATAACTGAACATCCCGAATTAATTTGCGTGGTATTTACGGAAGGGTCTACTAGGCAGTTTGCCAGAAAATTGTGGTAACAAGTTGCTGAGCAAGGCTGGTTGGAGTGGTGGAAGATTTACACACCGATAACAAAAACTCGTGCACAATTTCTCAACATTTCAGTAAATTCCAGACCTGTGGAAATGAAGTTTGAAGATTGCGTTACAAACAAACATACATACAAGTGAAGCTAATATGAAGCGTGTAAAAATAGGAGCGTTGGTACAATACCAGCATAACATAATGGTATAACATTTTTAATAACTTGTAACTAAATCTATGCATTCATGTTTCCATCCATCAAGCACTAACAAAACTGTACGCTCATCGGAACAAATGCCTCCCCAAACTGCAATTGTACCACCATCTCTAAACGGATGAAGGGGATGGAAACTTACTTGTGGAAAAAACTATACAACGACACCTGTAGTTGTTCAAGGACACCTCCATATACTAAAAGCACAGATTATAAAGAGAACAGATATGAATCCCGGTAAAACATCAAACGATTTTCAGCTCCGTCGTCAATGACCTTGGACCTTTAACTCGGTATGGCCGCGATGTTGCCAGTTTAAAATATCCTCTGAATTTCTTACCAAATTGCAGTGTTGACTCGGGGACAATAACAATGTCTAGTGCCGGATCTAGTTTTTTTGGAAGTTTCCACTAAATCTTTAAAACTGCGCCATGAATTAAAATAATAATCATAATCGAATATAATTTAAATACCTATTTAAATACTTATATGTACATTCCTGTGATTTGTTATAAATAGTCATTACTCTTGGGAGATTAATTAATAAATACATTTTTAGATAACACAAATAATTACAAAAATCAACCAAATTTTCAAGTACAAATAATTCTTAATTTATTTATTATCAAAGGGAATACAATATCTACCTATGCAAGGGAGAATTTTGATAAAAATTTGTAGCACCAAAGTTAATATCAAAAACTTCAAAATTTCTTTCATCATAGGCCGGGATATTAAATACTCTCATCCCTTGGAAATCGGGAGAACTTTATTTTTCTTTCCGAATAAAATTTATTTGGACAGTCTCTGTATGAACAATACACTCCGCCGTGATGTTTATCCATTTTATAAGAATAGTAATCTATACCACTATATTTTTATAGCACAATCGATTAGTCAAATAACACAATTAATATCGCCGATTGAACACCTTCAAACAATGAAGTAAACAAAAATGGCTTTATGAATTTTGAGAACAGATTGATTACAAGTGATTTTGAGCATGTTTTGACGTTTTGATTATGTTAGGTTAGGTTAGCCGTCTCCGTTATTGTGCATGGTTGCCAAGGATGTGGTTTGTGAAAAAAGTATATATTTATGGTATGATTTTTAAACATTATAATCCATTAAGTTGTATAATTCTTTTAATGTTAATAAAATTGATTTAAAATAAGTAATTATCGAATATTTGTATCTGTATAACTATCACACTTAAAAAAATGCTTATACAATATTTGACCTATGATCGTAAGTAGAGGGGAATATTATGCAAATTGACAACCCTGTTGACAAATTTCGCGAAGCAGCCCGAACGGAACGACATAAGACGATGGGCATTTAAATGGGTATGTCCACCCATCTCTCTCTCTTTTTACTGTTCTATGTCAAACTTTCGTATGTGTTCTCTTTATAATCTGTGCTAAAAGTCTACTGAATATGCTAGACAAGGAATTCTCGTCCAGGCTGTTGAAACTGGGTGGGACATATTTGAAAAAACAGTTAACTTCCTGGTGACTGGACACTGCAGGAAGCATCTCCACACAATGGGCAAAGTTAGTGAACCTAAGTGCAGAAAATGTGCACTTAACGATGAAACACCTACTTCAGTCTGCTTCTGTGAGAACTAACAAGTACTCAGACGGAGGCAATTTGGAGTGGAAATAACACAACCATCACAACCACTGAAGATCCCTCCAGATAAAATGGTGGCCTTTAAAGAAGACACAAAGCTTCTGGAATGAAAGTAGGTAGATAACATGGGAAATGGTACAAATATTCAGTTCAAGTGCCTGGACTGTTGTAGTTGTCATGAGTTGTGATTGAAGATATAGTCAATATTTTAACTAAAGACGGCGATGTTTACTTGAATAATTAAAATTTTACGTTAATAATTGATACGAAATGATTGATTGAAATGATAAGGTTTTCTCAGGGTCCTTTATCCATTTGTCAGCCATTGTTTGGCGTTGCTTGTGTTTGTGAACACGTATTTGTTTATATTAAGTTGTGTTATTTTGGTCTTGTGTTTTTGCCCATAATTAGAAGATGAGATCTGTACGTTGTTGTGTTTCCCAGTGTACCCATAGATAACATAATACAGAGTACCTACTAACACAAAAACCCAAAGGTTAGTTATGTTGGAGTGCTTCATAATATTCCTATTTATAATAAACTGAATAATTATCTTAATTTTTATTACTTTATGTTTCATTTGATGAATTGAATGAGTTCTTCTCAATATTTCGTTTTATTTATTAATCAAAAAATTATCTTAAAATTATTTCAAGCAAAAACCAACAATTTTGGGCTATTGGCACTTTACCATTTTTGAATTGAATGCAGAAAACCTGAAATTGTTATTTTGGGCTTGAGAAGTATAAAATCAGGATTTTAAAATAAATTGTTTAAATTCACCGCCAATCAAATTGATAGATTTCTGTTAATATATCATGACAACTGAAGATGTCACCACGTTTGCAAAACAAAATTTTTAAAAAGAGTGGAAGGTCTTTTGATTGTATCTTGGTCTGTGCTTCCTGCATTGCTTTCTGATTTCTGTGTAGGTACTAGAGGAAGAGTCCATACACGAACATGCGACTATCAAAAACCCGTTCTACCACTCATCTGTGAAAAATGACTTCCATTCAGCGTTTCAATTCACTTGTTCATTGAGCAAGCATATGTGTGTTAATAGAACTCTCCTCAAAACAAGTACTAAGAGGTTCTCTACGGATATGCACAGTTAGATAACGATCTTGTGCGGGAGTGGAAACCCTTGATCCTTCACTTCTAGGTCTTCATCTCACGTTTCCATTTGCTCAATATCTACGGCGAAGACATGTTTGTTTATTGAAAAACGTCCACAGCTTACCTCTGAAAACCTCTCGCTCCAATCATACCAATAGCCCTACTAACTTCATACGCACTTAGCATTATTATTTTTAAATCACAGTAGACCTAATAAAATATAAAAGATTATTTATTGATGTAAAATTGGTTAATTGAACAGTCCAATATTTCTGAGTTTCCCTAATTTTTTCGGAGCAGTTTATTTCACTAGAAACTTAGGAAAAAATACTAACCTGAATTTATTCGAACCACTAATAAAAAAATCACACCCGCATAAACTTCCGACCACATTATAAAAAACTATAAATTTTTTAAAACTTGCACGAATATCTTCGACGAAAAGCGTGCGTAGGGCCTGTTAGCTTTGAAAAGTTTGTAAACAAAATGCGCGAAATAAGGTCACCTTTGGATGCGTCTGGACACTAAAAGGGACGCCAACAATATCTGGCGCCACGGGCTCGTCGAATAGAAACCGCGGAGTATAAATGGGATTCAGCTACGGAATCCTGGTCGATGACACCATACAATTGAGTCATTGGCGGGGTTGCTGCAATTTAAAAAAAAAAAAATCATAGTGAGGCTATAAAAATGATTCTATAATATTACGTGTATTAATTTTTCTGACGACCTAATTGAAAAATGGTATATTATACACCAAGGTGGTGAAGACTATTATTATTGACAGAGCACCAAGATTATTTCGCGAGGAGCTTTGCCCCAAGCGGAATAAGGTGCGAGGTTTATAAATGTCTTGAACACCATGGTGTATATACAATTTTTTCCACTTCTAGCCAAATTAAAGACAAAAATTAAAAATAATTCACAAACGCACCACAAGATGCGTTTTCTCCGTCATCTGACTGACAAGTACCCTGGCATTTTTATTCAAATAATTTTATCTTGATAGGTAATTTTAAGCTGCAAATATGTTGAAGACAATCTCATGGGTATACCAAATTATGTTGCACAAGTTTTTGTTGAACTACAATCACTGAATTCTCAAAATATTTGAATTTGTCCATTATTCTAGGTTAATAATAGAAAATTATTAATCACTATAATAGAAAAATTCAACTTCTCAGTTGGTTAGATGAAGCAATAATTGTCAAGTTTACAGCAAGTAGTAGAAAAAATTATTTGTTTATTTAAAACGTAAAAGACGGTTAAACGGTTAAAAGTGGCAATTTTACTTTTCGCTCGGTACACACATAATTTTTTCAGCCGCATTTTCAACACTCAAGTAAATTTATTTTCATTCCGAGATCTACAATAATCTATAGAGCCGGGAGTTTGGTATTTATGCTGTCTATAATGAGGGCGATGGGAGAGAATGGGAGATAGAAGCCAGTGATTGGTTGGTTTCGGTTATTTTGACCGTTTGGGAAGTTTGAAGACGGCATGTATTGCCAATGTTTTTTTGCGATGCTTTAATGTCGCTGAGAGGATAAGTTTTGAAAAAACAAATATTTTTAGTACACAGAGCAGGAGGAGTTATGGTCAGAAGGGATAGTGGAAAACAAGAGTTTATTGAAGAAATTCGGGCTGTGGTTTTGATTGATTGTTGTGGGTCCACTGCGAGTAAAACTGCAAAACATCTCATGACGATGAGGTAATGAATAATTTAAATTAAAGAGTTATGTACCTACGAATTGAACTTCAGAGCACGTTAGGGTTAGTCCACTGTTGCTAGGGCTAAGTAGGTGTCCTTTTGCCGGGGCAAATTTGAGACGGCTATTTGGGTAAATAAGTTACACAACTCTAAAGCCACGTCCACACCAAAAGCAACACATAGGAACATTATGTTTATGTTGCTTGTTCCTGGAACTTGTTTCTAAATGTTGCCAAAATTTTATTTAAGTTCCTCGTTGTTTACTGTTGCAGCAACAAAAGTTCCTATGAGTTGCTTGTTTCCATATTTAGTGGTAAAGATCAAAGGAGATATAGAAACTCAAGTTTATATTAAGATGCTTTATCAAGACACTAAGTTGAGATTTCTCTAGATAAATATTATAAAAATAGCGTCACTCAAACAATTGATAGTATCTTAGAACAACTTAGATTCTAATCATAGATAGGTATACATATTTCAGGAACAGGAACAAGTGTTTTTAAAGAAGCGTTTTCTCATTTTTAGAAGTACTCATCCACTATCCACTTGAATCCTAAACCTCCTCGCTGATTTTACACAAGTTTTACAAAAAATCTTTTTTATCATCTATTGAATTCAAATTCTTTTTTGGCGACTCACAGTAGGTAAACATGAAATGTTTGAACGGACGTAATATTTAATTTCCAGGTAATCCAGATAAGGATATGCAGCTTGTATAAAAATATTTGAAAATAATTAAGTGTTACATAAACATTTTGTTTAATTGGATATACCAAGTTAAGTTGAAGCTCTTAAGGTCGTAAGAAGATAATCATAATTTTTTTCCCACTACTAGTTGTGAAGTTGACAATTATTGCTTCTTCTAGTCAACTGAGAAGTTGAATTTTTCTATTAGTGGTCAATAATGGACAAATTTAAATATTTTGAGAATTCAGGGATAGTAACTCAACAAAAGCTTGTGCAACATAATTTTGTATACCCAGGAGATTTTCTTTAACATATTTGCTGCTTGAAATTACCTATCATGATAAAATTATTTGAATAAAAATGCCATTATTTTCAAAATTCGCGCTCAACCACAAATGACTGATGACATAATGACGGTGGTGCGCTTGTGAATTATTTTTAATTTTTGTCTTAAACTTGGTTAGTAGTGGAAAAAATTGTATAAACACCATGGTGTTGAAGACATTTATAAACTCTTGTGGTCTTATTAATAAACACGGAGTAACCTAAGACTAACTTTATTCTATGCTTAAACCATTAGTTTGAAAAATACGCTATTAATAAACTCATTAGACAAGGAATAGGCTAGTCCGAGGTTAGTCTGGGACTAACTTTGGTAGTAATTTTAATCGAAGAAAATAGGTAGTTTAAGCTCGGAATAACCTTCGAATAAATATAATTTTAGTTTTGTTGAACTGTCAATTGTGGTATTATAAAATATGTTGTCATATCCTAATTCGAAATTTAGTTTGTCGTTTTATTATCAGTTCGTATTATTATTCAGTTTATTTTTATTAATTATGTATATTTATTAAGTATTTACTTTGGTTCAGAGAGTAGTAACTATTTTGCGATGGAAGGAAGGGATTATTTTTTGGATGATTTGAGAATGATGAAAGAATTGGAAGAATGTGAGAATATTCATTCGATCAGAAAAATTGAATTTTATAAAATTCGGGCTAATCCCTTAGAAACTTTGTTAGAAGAGGAATTGAAAGCTATAAAATAAAAAAGGTTTTATTTAATTTTTCCTTTTCTTTTTGTTGCACAAATTTTTCATGTTCTTTGCGTTGTCTAGTAATCTGGAGTACCTCCTCAGCACGTCTTTTTTTTGAGTGAGTGAGTGAGTTTTTAAACAGAACTTATACTAAATATATATAACTATTAACAATAAAAAAACGTGAAGACAATTCGGAAATACTACTTTTAACACAAAATACAAACTGACAGATGATTATGAGATAACTATTTTTGAAATGAATAAACAGAGCACTGACACATGTCACAATGAAAAACAGAACATATGTTACCAAAACGTTACTTCATTGGTCAATTCCTACCATAAAACTGTGAATCTTCTTTAAGTCATGTCCAAACCTAGTAATAAAGAAGGAGTAACTATTATCTCCTTAGTCGGAGTTTATTAATAGCAATTGTATTACTTCTTCAAACCTACGCTAGTCTCAGAGTAACTAGTCTCTGACTAAACTAGTAGTAAGGGCGAAGTAAGAGATTTTTATTAATAAGACAGTTGGTGTAAAATCTTGGTGCTCGTTCAATAATAATAGGTCGCGTTCATCACAACGTAGCACTAACGAAGCGATCATCAATTTCCTGCTGAACGCGTGTTTCGTTAACTGATCAGATTGAGCGATGTGGTATCAGTCGCCATTTTTTCAATCAGAATTAAAATACGATACATGCTACCGATTGATGATGCATATACTGTCATTTATGACATATGTTGAAAACATATTGGTCGCGTTCATCCCAACAAAGTTGATCAGGTAGCAATTTTTAGAGTGATCCATCAGTTCGTAATTCTGCTGAACGTGCTGATAAAACCATCGACATAATATGTCAAATTTCAATGAATACAATGACAACAACTCAATTTTATTCGATATATACCATAGATACATACGACAATTATGAAATAGGTATTACTTCTAACCAATAAAAAATGGGATTTAATTACAATAAATTGAACTCCCCACTTTGGAGCATATTATGAAGAGTTGAATTTCCTGACACAATATACAATTTATTATTGAAATCATAAGTCACCTCCAGCTGTTCACTCATTTTCACAGAAATACAAACTAAAAAATCTCCAACATATGTCATAAATGACAGTTTATGCATCATCAATCGGTAGCGTGTAGCGTATTTTAATTCTGATTGAAAAAATGGCGACTGATACCACATCGCTCAATCTGATCAGTTAATAAAACACGCGTTCAGCAGGAAATTGATGATCGCTTCGGTAGCGCTACGTTGTGATGAACGCGACCATTATAAATATCTTTGTTTGGAGATAATTTAGTTTGTATTTCAGTGATAATTTTTTACTGATTATAGTAACCAATCAAATTACTTAATTTCAAGTCATATTTCAAGTTTCATCCAATCACCGCTGTATTACAGCGATAATACCCTACATGTGGTGTTTTCAGTTTGGTGTTTATGTTTTATTAAAAATTAATTAAACGTCAAACTGACAACTCGATTAAAAATGTCGGAAAGATTTGGTATTGCATCTAACGATTCAATTAATTCACCAATTGTACTTTTCACAACTGTAATTTTAAATAAAAATGAATAATTTTTGATTAAAACTAATAAAGTTTGTATTGAAAAGTATTAAGCGTCAGATTGACAATCAATTTTTTGATATCTACAAAGTAAAAAATTATCTCATCGAATACTCCTCGGGTCTTGATAAATACTCAAAATTTTGTCGTAGAGAATCCTTCAAGAGTGTTGCTCAAAGATAATAGCCCTCGGCCTGCGGCGTTGAGCTTTTATCAAGCAACACGCTTTCAGCATTCTCTATGACAAAATTATCTCGGTATTATCAAGACCCTAGGGGTATTACTACTGAAAATGAGTGAACAGCTGGAGGTGACTTATGAGTTTAATAATAAATTGTATAGTGTGTCAAGAAATTCAACCCTTCATAATATGCTCCAAAGTGGAGAGTTCAATTTATTGTAATTAAATCCCATTTTTTAATGGTTAGAAGTAACACCTATTTCATAATTGTCGTATATATCTATGGTATATATCAAATAAAATTGAGTTGTTGTTGTATTCATTGAAATTTGACATATTATGTCGATGGTTTTATTATCACGTTCAGCAGAATTACGAACTGATGGATCACTCTAAAAATCGCTACCTGGGCCGGTATTCTCAACTCGCTCCTCTCACAAGCGAACGATCTCTAAAGGGAGTGATTTGATTGGCAGCGATGTGGTATTTGTAGATTTTCATGTACCACTGCACTCGCAAATCTGTATCACGAGCGACTAGCTAAGGCAACACCGCGATTTCAACGTATTTTGACATTAATGTCAAGATAGTTTTTGGTTCTGTGTTTTGAATTTAAATTTGAATGCTTCTTCTAGACCTTCTAGTAGCCCAATATTCATAAGATGACTACAATCCCTCATATAATATGACTACAATTATAAATGATTTATATACAATTATAATTTTCAACACTGCTTCAATGAAAATTAAAGGTTAGAATTGTCTATTTACATGCAAATTATTGACATATTATATGTCAGTGATGAGAATGCGAGTGAAATAAAGCACTCCTCTTCGCGGGAGCGTTCCAATTGCGAGGGGAGGGCATGAGAATCAAGACAGCAATGAATTTCGATCCCCTCGCATTCAACGACATCGATATCGCTCCAAGCGAGGGCCTGAGAATACCGGCCCTGATCAACTTTGTTGGGATGAACGCGACCATAATCTTCACCACCTTGGTGTATAATATACTGTTATGTCATACCAGTACACTATTGTGTTTTTATACCTTGACCATCTACATAAAGACTACACATTATGGCAAAAACCATTTACTCATTCTTTGATGGTACGCATGCAAACATCCTTGAAACCTGATTTTCTAGTGTTTTATGTCATCTAAATATCCTTCAGCAAATGTGGTACTCTTCCATCCACCATGGTGCTTTTTTTTTCTTTTTTTTCGGGCTGAGATGGGAAACTCATGTTCGAATGAGTCCTAACCAGTACCCACACAGTGTTGGACTCATCCCCAAGGGAATGCCTACCAACCAAACCCACTTCAAGCTCGCCGTTACTCCCGCCTCGGAATCACTACCCTAGCATACTTCAAGGCGGGCGGCGGTCCCTCACACACTCTCCGTCATCTACTCCTTTCTATCACTCCTATCTCTCACATGCCTTATCTTTCCTAATCATGCTCTCCACTAGATTCATCTGTAACACCCTCCATTTGGTGGGTGCTTTAGTGTACTCATACTTGCTCCAACTTCTGCCGACCATTTTATTATCGAATATTTAGCCAACAGAGAACCCGGGGAAAATTTTTCGGATAGATCATTGAAGTACGCCAACAATACGTTAGCATTTTCTGACATCCACTTCAAAAATTGGTCATATTATTTGTCGTATGGAGTCTCTGGATTTTTTCGGTAAAAGGTTTTGTGTTGCGTTGTCAGCTTTTTTTGCAATTTTGTCGGGAATTTCAACTATTAAACTATTATTTCTAAAATAGCTAAAAAACACTTTGTAAAGACATTCTATTACACGACCTTTAGAGAGAAGCAGTTCTATCACTTAATTCTTACAGATCATTGTCATGCTCAATTTCATTTTCAATTTCAATAAGAATGTTTAAAACGGTTGGTTTCGTTAGCCGAAATCGACGAAAAAATGACATATTGTCCATGGTGTCAAAATATCGCTTCTCTCATAATGGCGTCGCGGGAATCCAAAATTAATTATATCTATAATATCTTGATCGTCTTCTAGAAACAATTCTTCTCATAAGTCCATAAGAACTTATATCTTTATAAAATTATAGTAAAAAAGAACAAGCTGCACAAAACTATCCAAACCACAATAACAAATAAAATGTTTGGTTAGACGGCCTGATTCTATGAGGGAGTGGTTACAGCTTAACCACTCAGCTGAGTGGTAAAAAGCAGGGTCAGTGATTAAGGTAACCACTTTATCGGATTTCGGATTCTATAACACCGAAGTGTTTAACTTTTCAAGCATTCTAACCTCCAAAATGTGGTCAGTCTTAACCACCAGGTTTCTCTGGTGGTTGTGCTTTAATCACTCTTTTTTGTCATTGTCAAAGTGATTATAGTGAGTGAAAAGTATATGATGAGGACTACGAAGATGATGATAATGACAACGACCTAGGAAACAATGACCCCCCATACTGACTGCCGGAAGAAACACAAGAGAAAGACTGATCGCACGCCATTTTAAGCTACTGTTGATTATTGTGTTGTAAATATTATCATGAAAAACTAGTAATATTGATTGAGAGCACAACTTTATTGACAAACAACAAATTGTTAAACAGAAAGCAAACAAAAAAATAACATTAATAAATATCTCACAAACTAAACAGTGTTCACATAACTCCATCGAAGTTGCAATTTGACGTTAATGCATTTCGGCGCATGTTCTGTCAAAAACTCCAGAATCGGCTAACTTCGCATGATACATTCAAACTACATTAATCACGGTGATTAAGCGTACGAAGATTAATAACCGTGGTTGATTTTGGTTTCATAGAATCGGAAACATGAATGGCGTTACTAGACGAATGATTAAAATTTTATCCCTAACCACGTTATTACACTAATCACTCTTTCAACCACTTTCTTATAGAATCAGGCCAAATGTCTTGTTTCATAAGGCACTCGTTCCGCTTTGCTCAACTTGTGCCTCAGAAAACTGGTGACTAAATTTTTGACACTTGGTACTTAATATATTACTATGCACTTCGGCCACTAATAGATATATGCCCTCGGGTGACTTACGAACGAACGATCGTTATCATAGGACCCATTTAAGATCCTTGATTCATAAATAACTATTATTATTAAACAAATATTTACAGGTGGATTATTATATATGCAGCTTGCATAAACATAAAACTAATGTAAGTGTTACATAAATATTTTGTATCATCAGATATACCAAGTTTAGTTTAAACTATGATTCAGAAATTGCACATTATCGAGTATTAAGGTCGTGAGAAGATAATGATAATTTATTCTTATTATTAAACAAATATTTACAGGTGAATTATTTTATTAACTTATAATTTACTATTTATAAACTTTTTAAAAATTTGATTAAGAAGCCGTTTCGGAAAAAATTAATTAATCCAATCTCCTTTTCTGCGTTTACCTTTTTTGTACTAATAATAATGACATCTTAGTGCAAATGACAACGTGTGAGCGTCCTTAGACGACTAGGCCAGCTGCATAATAGTTATTTACGTAATTAGTGGGATATGGACATTATTAACGCACGCATGTGAAGTTTGCACGACGAGGCTGTAGGCCGAGTAAAAATGAAACAAGATAGAATTGCGAGAAAAGTTATGGATATGGGAATATCAAGAAATAGACAAAGAAGAAGAGGCCTGAGAGAGCATAAGGATAAGAGAAAGAAAAAAAGAAAAAAAGTATATTGTCAAAGTTTAAATTAATCGCTTTCTATACATTTATCATCATAATTATATGTTGAGTATTGAAGGACAACATAAATTTATAAACTATGACATTATTTAGGTTAGTTGGAATCAGATAATACGTCTGTTTACTTTATAAAAAATAACTTTTTTCCAGAAATTTACTTACAATTCATAAATACAGTCAATGGATGTAATAATGATTTATTTCTCAAGAATCTGAGATAAATTTTTCAATAAAAAAAATTGGGCAAATAAATCTAAATCTTGATTCCATAGATCGCATCGAATAGTTGACTAAGAATAAAACTTTCACAAGACGTCGAAATTTATAAAATTTAAAAATCCTCGTAGGTCTTAAGTCTAGCTATATAGGTGAAATATAACATAATCAAAATTAGATAATTGGAGATTGTTGTTGACAGTTTTCCATTTTAATGGTCTTTTTTGTACGTTGATTCGTTTTTCAGGTGTTGACGGAATATTTATAGCAGAAATGAAACTTTTTATTACACTAAAAATAACGATGCTTTCCTATGCAAGCAATATTAGGAAAATTTGTTTGGGCGTACGAGAGAAAATGGAATAATACACAAAAATACGGGGTGATTTACTAATCCCGTATTCTCTTTGGATGACGACATCTTTAAAATGCATCAGACCACATGACCCCCAGATATATCTGTCGCAAGAGCTTCGATGTTGTCATCAAAGATCGAAAGGAGCTTGAGGAAGAGAGCGAACCACCACTCAGTAGAGCGAATGAACTGATCTGGTACACAGTCAGATCAAGGAATGAGCTCGGCACCAGATCGGGCATATACAGGGTGGGGCAATCTTCTGACATCGGGGGATTACATCGTTGTGGTGAGAGATAGAACTTTATAATTTTGTGTGAACTAATACAGTGACTGAGGGCACATTTTGAAAATATTTTCGATTCTACAGGGTGTTCCAAAACCACGTAGCAGCACAAACTTACATTTTTTTAAATGGAACGTACTATATTTCGTTGAAGATTCGGAAAGATCTCACCGAGAGCGTTACAAAAATATAGCACTCTAATATATTATAAGGGTGTTTTACAAATATATGGCCAATTATTAGCAAAAAAGACCTCCTCTTTAACACTCTGCAAAACAGTAAATTATAATAAATCACCAGGTCTTTGTATTCAAATGTCATACACATATCATTGGCTGTGCTCAGTATTAATTACTTTTTTTATCTGTGGCTTCTTTAATACAGGGTGAATCAGAACGCATATCAAGCAATATCTCAAAATTTTTAAATGAATCACCCTATAAGTATTTTTACAATTTGTTAGTACAATTAATAAACTTTCAAACGATGTAGTAAACTTAGGGCATGAGTAGATATTTTATGATAATGGTCAAAAACAAGTATTTTACGTACACAAATTAAATGGTATTAAATTTTTACATGTAACCTCTTGTAAATTTTAACATTTCTAAGGCATACATTTTAATCGTAATTTTGGATGCATCTACAATATCTAATCAATGAAATAAAATGTTTGCAATACCGTAGGTACCTGGAACTACCAAAAATTTTATATTCATTCATGTTTCACTTTCAAGAATTGTTATTATAGGCTTGTTTGAGAATGGGCGAAACATAATCAAGCCATATTTTTAATTATATCAAGTGGGCTATTATCAAAATAGTATTTACTAAGAAGTGTCAAAAAAATATTGCTGTATTCTTCGTTTGTGTTGTGGAAGTTGATTCAAAGACAATAGTTAACTTGTGGTTCCAACAAGATGGAGCATCTGTATATGACGTTCGTTGTGTACGTCGGTGGTTAAACAAACATTTTAACGACAGGTGGATAGGACGTGGTGGACCAATTTCGTGGCCTCCTCTATCTCCAGATCTCACACCGATGGATTCATTTTTATGGGGATACATCAAGCAACTTGTGTATCAAACGGAACCTACTACCAGAGAAGACGTGAAAGAAAGGATTCGTAACGCATTTTCCACAATAACTCCAGCTAAGTTGGAAAGAGTAAGATCCTCGTTTTTGAAAAGCATTGTATGGAAGTAAATGGTCGCCATTTTGAACACTAAACTTCTATAATTTTTATAGAATGTCAATGTACATTTATGTAAATGTGAGTGTTCTTATAATGTTGGTTTTCAAAATTGTCAAAAATAGAAAAAGTTGGAAAATAAAATACAAGCTTGCATTCTACATAACTAAGATATACTGTTTGTGATGAATAATTATTATGTAAAGACTACAAACTGCTTTTATATTTATTATTACTATAATGGCATTAGCCTACTTACAGTAAACAATAGTATATTCAGTATCAAGAACGGTAAGGGCTGTTTACCGGTCGACGGCAATGTTTGGATGCTGAGCGTAGCGAAGCCTCCAATTTTGCTGGAGACCAGTATTACCCTTAACGTTCGAAATGCTTATACCATTTTTTGCGCGATCGTATTGAAATATTCGAATTTCGAATAAAATAATTCAAATTTCTTCGAAATGAACGAAATGATCAAATTTGACATTTATACTTCTCGATCAGTTTAGAATATAATTTGCATTTTGGTAAAATTGTTTTCATGCTATTTATTACTTTTTATATTGTTCTGCTCGATTCTGTTCATTAAATAAATATGAATCTTCTTATTTTTTTTGTTCTTTTTGTATAATGAATGAGTAATATATTATTTAGGACCACTTAAATGTATGTAGGGCTAAGACGTCGGAAAGTAATTCACTTACTGACGTCTAAACGGTAAGTAAATCACTTTCCAACGTGTTAGACTTAGAAACCAGTAAACACAACCTACCGACCTGACAACCGATGCTTTAAATAAACAAAAAGTATTTAATCCTACATAATTCCTTCTTTCCTTCCTCTAATGGTAAGAGTAGAAGTCAAAGATATTTTAGATGCATCCAAAATTACGATTAGAATTTATGCCTTAAAAATGTTAAAATTCACGAGATGTTGCATGTAAAAATTTAATACCATTTAATTTGTGTACGTAAAATACTTGTTTTTAACCATTATCATAAAATATCTACGATTTTCCATTAACTCATGCCCTAAGTGTACTACATCGTTTGAGATATTATTATTTGTACTAACAAATTGTAAAAGGACTTATAGGGTGATTCATTTAAAAATTTTGAGATATTGCTTGATTTGCGTTCTGATTCACCCTGTATTAAAGAAGCCAGAGATAAAAAAAGTAATTAATACTGAGCACAGCCAATGATATGTGTATGCCATTTGAATACAAAGACCTGTTGAATTATTATAATTTACTGTTTTGCAGAATCTTAAAGAGCAGGTCTTTTTTGCTAATAATTGGCCATATCTTTGTAAAACACCCTTATAATATATTAGAGTGCTATATTTTTGTAACGCTCTCGGTGAGATCTTTTCGATTCTTGAACAAAATAGAGTACGTTCCATTTAAAAAAATGTAAGTTTGTGCTGCTACGTGGTTTTGGAACACCCTGTAAAATCGAAAGTATTTTCAAAATGTGCCCTCAGTAACTGTATTAGTTCACACAAAACTATGAAGTTATATCTCTCACCACAACGATGTAATCCTCCGATGTCAGAAGATTGCCCCACCCTGTATAAAGCAAGTCGAGCAAATATGAAGGAATCGTCTCGCTAGGAAAATACGCCTCTGTATTTCAAGCAGAGGTCTATGCAATACTCGCATCTGTGCAAGTCAAATAACGTAAGAGCCTACAACAACAGGCAGATCAGGATCTACAGTGACAGTCGAGGTGCCCTTAAAGCACTTCAAAGCTCTAATTAATGTAACATCTCGGCTGGTATGGGTCACAAAGGAATCGCAATGAAAAAGCTGATGAACTGGCAAGAGCAGGATCGTCAACCCCGATGAACGGACCCGAACCAGCTGTGGGCATTCCCAGATGCTGCAATAGGTCATGATTAAACAGGTGGGTAAAAGAACAACACAATAAATACTGGAAGAATACGCCCAGGCAAACACATGGGAATAAATTCATAAAAGAACCATCATAAAAAGTAGCGAAAGAACTGCTCTCAATGGGCAGGAACAAACTACGTACTATAACTTCTTACAGGACACTTTCCCACAAAGTAGCACCTGAACAAAATAGGGCTGTAGAACGGAGACCTTACATGCAGAAGAAACCGAAACTGCTCTGCATATATCATGCAGCTGTGAGTCGCTGGACCAAAAACTGTATGGTAGATCACAAATGACTCCAAAAGACTTATACAACCAACCAGCAAAAAACCTGTGTAAGCTAATACAGGGAACGGGTTCGCTGAAAAGGCTGTAGTCAAAACACTAGAAAGATCCACAATAAGCCCAGGAGGCTGAGGTGGTTCCGGCGAAGGGACGGCTTCTTTAAAAAAAAGGTAGAACGTGTCGCGGGACACACGGTAGGAACTTTAGTTCCTTTTAAGCAAAAATTATGTAATACATCTGACGTTATATAAAACGAGTGGAGAGAGAGAGAGAGACTCAGGAGAGAGCACACGTACGCAAGCAAGGCACATAACGAAGCAACGTAGCATAACGTAACGTAACGGTCAGATTTTTTGCGTCGTGACCCCCAGTCGCTCAAACATAACCTGACGTAAAGAACAAAAATCCCGTATTCTCAAGAGACTAGAGAGAATCTCACCTTGAGTTTGGTGAGATCTGCATTATTGTCAGACTTCTACATAAATTGAAGGAATTTAAATGTTCCCAAATATTTAAGTTTGACCGTCATAACATTAATTCAAGTATGTTTTTGTATATTTTTTAAAATAGTTTACAGCGTCTCTGAACAAACTTAACTATATTTTTCCGGTTTATTAAAAACTGGGTGTTTCCGTCGGCCCTACTCTAAAGGCTTTTGATCCCTTAGCTATACTAGCACCACCAATTTTCCTCCTTTCGACGTCGACGGACAGTGTTTATGCTTCTTTTATCTAGTCTCCATGCATGAGATATTGAATCTCTCTCGCACGCAATTCGTAATATCATTATTAGATTCTCACTAGAGTCTTAAAAATACGGGCCATGGTGTAAATAGGTTGATGGACATTCTAGACACGTACAAAAATTTTTTGTGGTGCAACACGAACGAAAAGTATTTGCATTTTTGATGATTCCAAGACACATTGGAATAGGATGAAATGAAATTGAAGATGAAGTACCAAATACAGGAGTTGAAGTACCAAAGAAAGGGATGGAAAAATCTCTTTACGGTATTAGCAACATTATAATACTAAAAAAATAGTTTGAACTAAGAAAAACAAGAAGATGGGACTATTGGAAAGATCTAGTCAGTTGATATTTTTATTAGGAGTCTCAATACTAGGTAGATTAGATTAGAATTGGAGTGGCTCTTTGTCCTATCCCACTGCGACCTTTGCAGATCTATTATGTTCCTCCCTATATTTAGAGCTCGATATCTAGCTCCATTGCTCTTATTATACTCAATATCCTGGATGCCTTGCGTAGCTCTCTGCCCTTGGTTTTTCTTCTCCGAGTACGTGAAGCCGCACCCTTGCTAGGCCTTCGCACTCACAGAGTATATACTCCGCAGTTTCGTCTTCTTCCTGGCAGAACCTGCATCTGCAAGGCCAATTGTGTGCATATGTTTCATCAGCCTACAATTTCCGGTTAGCATTCCCACCTTCATCCACGTAGTTTCTCGACTTTGACATAGTAGGTCGTGTGACAGCTTGGCCGAATGGATTTCAAGAAATAATGTATATTACCTTTGTCCTGGAGTTTCATACCACCAGCGCAACGCCTGGTTGTTCATCAATTTGTGGATGCTCTCTTCACTTAGGCATTTAACAATTCCACAGGAAGGCTCTGGCCCTATCATGACTTCCGTTGCTCCCTGCTTGGCTAATTCATCGGCCTTTTCATTGCCTTTTATTCCTTGGTGACCTGGTAGCCAGGCTAGGGTCACTTTATTATGACTACCTAGTTGCGACACTCCCACACCAGATTTGAAGTTATCCTATAAGAACGTAATAAATTTAATGAAAAATGTTATTGTCTTGAAAGTGGCCGGGAATGAAAATAGAGGAAACAAAAGTTATAGAAAAGAGTGTAAGACGTGAGTTAGTTGGCAAATCTGGAGCCGTTGGTGATAATTGACACTGAACACTGCTTATACTATACGACACCAACACATAGCTGCAGATTTCCATCCGCCATGCTGCTTGAGAGATAAGACAGCAACTCCAGTATTCGCTAATAAAGTGGCCGACGCTCTTCTTGGGGAGTGTCCAGTAAAAATACTCCTTGAAGTATTGGAAGAATTGAAGAAATTGAGTTTTTTCCGACAAGCTGGTTTCCGAGTCGATTGTTTGAGGAAGTGGGGAGCAAGGTCAGCGAGGGGATACACTGGAGAGGTGCTGAAGAAGATGATCGCATGGGTAAGAGCAGATGGGATGAAGGTGACAATTTATACAGATAGGGAAAAGGAAGAAGAGGTCAGGAATGAGGCGGCAATCCTGAAGGATATTGGAGAAGTCAATCAGGAGGGGATAGAAAGGATTAAGAGGGTTTGAGGGAAATGGAAGGAAAGTGGGTGGGTATACTTAGAGTCTCAAGGAGCAGGGAGGTGGTTATGGAGGCAAAGAAAGAGGTCAAGGTCGGAGGAATTTTGAGGGATGTGGAAAGGGTAAGGGTAAGGGTAAAGGGAGATTAAGTTGGATTGGAATAGGGTAAATATTATAAAGGGGAGAGAGGAGGGCAGATGCTTTGGATGTGGAGTGAAGGGCCACCAGGTAGCGGGATGTAATGCCAAGAGAGTGGTGAATATAAGGCTATGTAAGAGCGTGGAGCACATGGTCAGAGACTGTCGGCAGGCCTTCCGTTGAAGGGTATGTGGGGGAAAAGGACACATGCCAAGGGAGACAGAATGTAGTAGGGGAAGGAAGGAAGTGGATGAAGAGAAGAAAAACATGGGAGGTACCCTCTGGACTCCTCAGAGGGGACGCGTCTGGGCAAATAGGAGGAACCGCCACCCGTCTTGAAGTATGCTCTAGGGTGATTCCGAGGCAGGAGTAACGGCGAGCTTGAGGTGGGTTTGGTTGGTAGGCATTCCCTTGGGGATAAGTCCAACACTGTCTGGGTACTGGTTAGGACCCATTCGAACATGAGTTTCTCATCTCAGCCCGAAAAAAAAGGCTGGTTTAAACACTTTCTACTTTGACATCGCATGAAGATTCTGAGATTAAAATTCGTCCTGTTGGATATTATAACTGTGTAAACTCACGTGATGGTTCCATTTTTGGAATCAGGAATAGTAACAATTATGACTTAGGGCAATTCTTACTCCAAGAATTGCTATACCGGTGTAAAAAAGCATCTTAAAACCAACTAGTTTTAAACTAGGTAAAAATTCTGGTATAACTTTATTCCCATAATAAATATACCTAGTATGAATCTCTCTCGTAAAACCGGCCCTCAATGTCTTAATTCAACAGTGCTCATTTTCATTGCACAGAGTTCATTATAACGGCACGCCCCATAAATTCGCATCATCATTGTAACCTTCATCATTGAATGAATATCATCGAGGGCTTCAAACTGGAATTTATTCACATCTTTCCTGACAAACACATTAGATTTTCTGGGTGAATATCCGTCATTTCTACTTTTTGATCGAAGTTTAGGATACTTGGAAATATTTATGTTTTTCTCTATGGAAAGGGTGGACTTCAGCATGGAATATTCACACCATAAGCTTGATGGAGACTTCAATAGAGTGGATTTTTCGTGAAAGTACGCCAAAAGCACAGTCTTTGTTTGGCACCATTTCTTGAAGTATTGGTACGTTGCTCCATACCTCTTCCTTGACTTGACTTGACAAACAAGCGATAATTGCTAACTCTTTCAATCCATTTGGCAAATCACTACATTTATTTCTGTAATGTGTAGTAAGTTTTACTGAGAGATGACAGTTGTGCTATATGAAATCTGGCCTGACTCACAGTAATTCTTCTGAATACCTTATTATAGTTCATTATTGGTTACAATGGATTATCTCAAAGCGGTGATAATGATAAATCCATACAAACATAGTTAAACTCAAATAAAACTGCGAGCAACGGAAGATAAGCATAATTATACTCATTTATTGCATTCCAAAGTACATACACTATGACAGTATGTATAAAATAATACATCAATTAAAATTATCCGATTCAACATTTTAAAATTACATAGATAAATAATTTTAGGTGACTGTTTAATTGATCTCTCTGTGCACCTGAATCTGTTGCTTTTGAATCACATCTCATCCTCTGTTGGATCCTTTTTTCGTCGGCCGACATTTTAATTATTGTTTAATTCACGTAACGTTCATTATAATTACATGTTCATTATATAACTACACTTAAATTGCATTTTCACTGCCTAATGGAAACAGTTCATGTAACGAGTTAATATATTCATAACTGGGGGAACTATCTTTATCTACAGGAAGAAAAATGTTGACATTATCGTATGCTACTTCTGTAATCAAACAGCTCAACAACAACAGAATCCAAATCCAACTTTCTATGATCGAGTATGAGAATACACAGCAGAACTTCAAACATACAAATCCTCCTTGGGAACATCTACTTCATTGACATTGGACATTTTGTTACGTTTTGCATTACATTTTATTTTTTGATCGCATTGTAGCAAATTTTGGTTTTATTGGTTTTTAATTGCAGCAATAAACTTGAGAACGAATTTTTAATAGAGAATGAAGTGACCTTTCAAACGATATAACACAAGCATATACTTCTCATTTCAAAAATTGGGGGCTGTACCTGTCTTTCGAAGGGGGTTAGTGGTGGGGATCGCATTTTCACCTCAAATAACGTCAATTTATAATTTAAATTTGACGTGTTTCGGGACTTTCTATAAAGTTCTTTTCTATAAGTTCCCGAAATAATGAATTTATTCCGTTTAGCTTAATTATATTAGAATATATTCAACATATTTTTGAAGCAAATTTTTTTTGTGTTTGTCGGATATGGTGAAATATTTTATCAAAATAGAACGTTCCATTCATAAAGAAATGTTGACAATAAAACTGATTCCTATCTTCTATGTGTTTTTGTATAGACGTTGAATTATGAAATAACATTACCTTAATTTTCTCGTTCGAAAACAAAATAGGAAAATGTACGAGAGTCAAAACAAAAATTGTATTTTTTTTAATATTCTTATAGAGTGGAAATTTTAATTTCTACCTACCAGTACTTGACTTTTCAACGTCTAATTTAAAAGTGTCAAAAAAATACCAGCGTGGTTCAAACAGAACTGGCTGGTATCTCAATTGCCATAAAAGAACTATAAACCAGAAAAGGAATTTCTAGCAAAAGCATAACAATCTGCACTGACAGTGTAGACAAGCCCTATTAGCCTTGAACAGACAACGTGTTATATCGGGGCTAGTAGTAGAGTGCAACCAAGATTCAGCTAACGCCTCGGCAGATAAGAATATTATCCTGAGGTTGGTTGAAGGGCTCGACAGGAGTAAAGGTAATCGCATTGCTGATTCTTTAGCTAGTGAAGCAGCTGGACTAAAAATTTTAGGACCCAGTGACACCTACGGCCTGACGATTTCGACAATTCTGGAACTAGCCAAACGTCACACTCATGATCAATCCCTTAAGAGATGGGATGGAATCAAAGGATGCAGTCTTGCCAGGATCACCCTGGGCGACCCTGGGAAGCTGGAGTCGAAGAAATATTTGGCGATGACCAGGAAAACCTCCATTTTACAGTATGATTTCTGACTGGCTAGTGGACACATCTCTATGCAGGATGTGTGAACAGGAAGATAAAACTGTCAGGTATGTCTTATGCGAGTGTCCGGAACTATCGTCAATAAGAAATTGTGTGTTAGGTGAGTTTTGGCCTACACCTGCCGATATAAAGGAGATGTCTAGTGACGTGTCCACCTTCCTGGGAAGGACAGGATGGACGATCACCTAGGAGGACAACTCCTCGGGAGAATGTACAATGGGTCACATGTGGCTTAAGTGCTGTTAGCCTACTACCAAAGGGTCAAGTATGTGGAAGTATTTTTAAGAAAAATTGATCTGCTCGTCGGTTTAACTACCCTAATGGCTGCCAAACGATCGATGAACTAATTTCACGAAATGTAAATATTTGCTGCATACCACAGACGTCAAACGCCTTAGAGACAGAATTTGAAGATAAATGTTTCAATTGACTATTGACTACATGAAGTTATTAAGTTTTTCAATAATGGAGGATGTAAACGGAGTCATGGCTGTGTCACAACAACTAACCTTCATAGATGATGAGTATATCGATCTTTAGCCAAATGACAGGATATAGAGAATTACTATTAAGCCTGACGAACCAATATATTGCATAAAAAATTATGCTGTCAAATTGATCTATAAAGGATTGGCAAATATTTACCTTTTTTTATTGTATAATCTATATAATCAACCATATTTCAAGTTCTCATCTCCCACTTGAAATTTAATTATAGATAGACGCCTATTTCATCTTCTATATAAAGAAAAATTAATTGAATGTTTTTGTAAAGAGTGACACTTTTATCATAAAATATTTTCTATAATGAAACTCAACTAAAGCCCTGGTAAGCTTCATCTGGTTTTGGCTTTAGTGTTTTGTATTGAGGTTAAATGCCGTCTTAAGAGACGCCCTGGCGTCCTTTTGGCGTCGTTATTTGACGACGATGCTATGCGTTATAAAACCCCTTCTATAGACGTAGCGGCGAGTATTTCGTTTATTTTAATCAAGTAAACGATTTTAAATTATTTTATTTCAACTTGGAATTAAATTAATTAACTCTTCTAGAATTGTTCATATTATTTAAAATTTTAAAATTACAGTTTGCTTCTATTAGTTCCTACATAAACCTATAGGCCACAACCACAAGATGTCGTTCATCAAAGCGGTCTATTGTTAACGCTTCCCCACTGACATTTAGGTTCCAATTAACTAAGCAATGATTGTTGCTTATAAGAAACTTACAGCCTCCGATCGGCTTAGTTACTTTGATTTTCCAAGGCTGCTTATGTTGGTGTGTCATGGTCACAGAGCACCTAAATAACTCTGTTCCACTTAAGAAGAAGCCACGTGAAGTTTGCCATCTGACTTGCGCAGTAACCAAAATCGATCTTGTATATCTATGTCCCTAACCTAGGCTAGGCGTCCCTAACCTAACGTAACGATCATTTCTTGCCATTGGCGTTACAAAGGATGTTCCATGCCGACAGAAATTTTATTATTAACATTTGAGGTTTTGTCCAATATTTTTGATCTTTGAATATTTTAAGATGTTTAGCTAGTTTATCTGTGAGTGTTTTATTTGATCCAAAACCATGCCTTCTAAAAAACTTGTTGGAATTAAAGGAAAAACTATCCACAGTCTAGGCCGACAAACTCTAATTTTGTGTTAACGATCAATTATAGTGTAACTATTGTTAATGTGACGACCCATATTTTAAATCACTTTGAAGGAAAAAGCCACCCAAATGGCGTGCATAACATTTTTTTATAAATTCGAATATTGTGGAATAATGCTTTTCAAATGTGATTCAAATTAATATAATGGAATAGAATTAACGTGCATAAAATTTGTAATACAATTCAAGGTAATCACATTAACATTAGTTATACTATACCATCGTTATCTGGATAGTATCATAAGTTTTTAGGATAATTTATCAATGGAATTATTGTTAATCGATACTCACTTCAATACACAATCACAAAACTGATTTAGACATAAAACAAAAATGATGATATCACAAAAACAGTAACACCAAACGCGGCTTATTAACAACATTTCCGAAATAATTACAAAACGCTATCCCAATAAAACCGTTCCTGGAGCGTGCACTTCACTGGATCCCATTCCTGGTAGATTATCTATTGTTAGAATGTCATACAATAACATATTTTATTTCACATTTTACAAGAATCTACTGAGTAGACCTTAAAAAGTTCAACTCAAATTTCAAAATCTTATTGATTGTTTAGTTGCCGAATTTTTCGTGGAGTGAAATTTTGGAGTGAGGATTTTATGAAAACTTAATTATATTCTTGATAAAGGTAGCTGAAACGCTACCGAAACGTTAAATTGAGAATATAAAAAATATTGTTGTTTTATCTCCCAAAAAATTAACAAAAATAATAATGAATACATCACAAGAAACACACAGAAGGAAATAACTGACCGTATCTTGAACCGCTCTGCTAATCTGTACTCCCATAATATAAATTTTTTCGCCTTCCGAACCAACTCCACGATTTTGTAGTTTTCACCATTTGTCACGTGAGTACTTCGACGTTTCACGTACATTTCCAATGCAATGTTATTTTATCCAATAAATCTCAATTTCGCGTAAATACTTTCCGAAACTTTCAAAGGTGCTTTTTTTCAGTCAAAAACCGTTAATTCCACTCAAAAAGCACACAAGATTACGAAATAATGCATTAACTCACTCGAATATACTTGAAAACGGAAGTTAGCTTGCAATTTTCATTCTATTATATTATATTATTCCCATATTTTTCAGTTTACTAACGCGGTTGATTCAGAAAAATAATTTTCTCGGCGTTTTTACTCCCGCTTTGGAGTGATTGTCAAGAGAAAGGAAAGAAAGGTTCTGAATCAATTTCTCAGCCAGAAAGTCGAATAATTCTTCCTATTATCAAAGGTGTCACCGACAAAATCAGTAAAGCCATTGGGCACGCAGGAATAAGAACCATCTTCACCAGTAGCAAAAAGATTTCCCACTTAGGACAGTCTTCGATCATTACAGACTAGATGAATAATCCGCTATACTGATGTTCGTGTAACCGGCCAGGGACCAAAATAAATATAGGTATTATGCTATTGTGGAATTCTTAATTATAATATTTATTTTAGTTTTCTTAAATAATATAATTTTTATTCCTGCGGGCGTAGAAAAAGTATATTAAGCACCAAATGTCAAAAACATCTTTAGTTACTCGTTTATTAAGGCACTCGTTCCGATCAGAAAACTAGTACCTAACTGAAGTAACTTATTCTCCAAATGACATTAAAAGCAGCCTTTTAATGACACTTGGCAGGCTTAGAAGTTTTACTTTTAATGCCTAGGCAGAAAAAGTCCGCTTTTACTGCCTAGGCAGAAAAAGTTCGTTGCTGGGCAACCTTCCAAGTAATAATTCAGGTATTTTGCCAAATCAATGTTATTTTTTATGTTCAGGGTAGCTTTCAACATCGATTAGGTAGACGATAACGTTGAAGGCTTCATTTTCTTTGAAAGATCGGAAAAATAGACAATCAGCACATTTTCAGAGAAAGATCCTATATTTTTCTTCTGTATATATTCCATGAATCTGCTGTATGTGAGCTCATATACAGTTCTTGATTTTTCCGGTAAAAGGTTAAATTCCACATCTCGCGCCTGGTCTCTTATCTCAGGTGGTGTTAATTGCATCAATTCATCCTCACTTTGCAGTAAATCCATTTCTAACATGACAACTTTTCAAAATTGACAATGACAAAGTAAACAGTTAACAAACGTATTCAACAAACGTCATCAGCGGTAAACATAGTAACGCAGGGCCCAGTTACCTTTGATAAAATAATTTAGTTATTTGGATATTGATAATGAAACGCAATTTAAATATGAAAAAGTCGATTTTGCGTGGAATTGGATCAAATTTGAAGAAAAAATTATATGTTTCACACGGGAGAAAAGCAGATTAAATCTTGTGCTTTTATGCCTAGTAAAACAAATAACTATTTTTGACAATAGTTACTTAATATACTATTTTGGATTTTTCATTAAATGTGCTGCAGTGAGAAGTTATTTATGGTTATATGGCGTTTAAAAAATTAAAATTTAAAAATAACTATGGCATTTTTTTGCGTTCACCGTGAAAAAAAATTTAATGAGGTCATTTCAAGAAAGTAAATACTTTGAAGATATTCGCGATAATAACAAGTAAACATTTACAATTCCACATGATTCTAATATCTTCAGATAAGTAAACTAATTAACTGCATTTATTTGAAAATACAATTTCATTCGTTCCACTTTCAAATCTTTAATAAAAATCTGTCAGTAAATAAAACTATACAGTGCGTCCATAAAATAACGTAGAAATTCTTAATCAGCTATGTAAAAAGTAAAATGAAAAAATCCCGAACCAGGTCAAATTTTGATTTGAATTTACGATTTCAAAACAATAAACTGTCATACAGGGTGAATAATATCTGAGTGATGATATCAGCACGAAATTTTTTGAATGAAAATATCCGTTTTGCAATTCGTGGATTTCCTTGTTGGACCGTAGAAGGCACTAAGAAAGTTGCACCTGAGGTGCATGAGATACGTGAAGTTTGTAAAAGCTGCTGTTATTAGCTAGTCATCTGAAAATTTTGGAATTTAATAGTAGTCGCGGTGGGAATCGAAATCTACTTCTTAGATGATGACCTCAAGCTATTTACCAACTATGTATGTATATTGGGGTGTCATTCACCGGGATCGAAAAGATCGATTGTGACCCCTTACTTCTATTTAGTTTCTGATACTAGTACTTAGTTCCTTTAGACCTATTTCCGAGATGAACTTTAGGATATCTACAGATTTTACTTTCAGCTTAGGCTTCTATCCAGTAATCTCCTCGGTGTTGTACCCTGAAATTCTAAATTGCTGTGCAGTTTGCAAATATGTCTATGAAGGTTTATTCTTCCATGACACAAAATCTACATTTTACTTCATTTACGCTTTTGAGCTTTTCAGGTGCCCATTAAGGCGACTGTGTCCCGTTAGGATCCTTGCTGCAGTTTCACTCTAACTTAGGCCTTCATTTGATCTCAGCAGGTTGTAATCACCCAAATATATTTTTTATTATCCAAGCTCTACTATATCCTTCCAATGGTCGGATCTTCTTTTTTTCTTGGCTTTGCCTATTTTTTCCAATATTACATTGGAGCTGATACCGCAAAGAGAGCCCCCAAAAGGGTGCTAAAGTCCCCCTCTTTGCTAGTTCATTTCCTTCTCTTCCAGTGTATCGTGGAATCCACAGTAAGGTGACTTGCTTCGCGTAGTTCATTGAGGATGACTAGGCACTCCGACACCATTTTGGAACTGACTACAGAAGAGATCAGTGCTTAAATGATCGATTATCTGACATTTTGATAAACATTTGCCTTCTATATCCTTTGTCAGTATTCAACTGAGCACACTTTCTTGTGGAGTGAATATCCTTGGCTGGATATTCCGAGGTCAGTCAAACCACACAGGAGTTTGTCAACCGCCAGACTCCACAATAATGGAGATGCTACTGCTCCTTATGGGCATCCTCTGGTCGGGTCGCGAAGTCTACCGGAACCCAGGTTAATTTTGCCTAATTGTATATATGGTTTTATTCTATTTTTATACATTAGCATTAGCAGTTCGTAATTGCGCCATTAATCTCTTAATATAAAAATGTTAATGAATATTTCGAATAGTTGGTTATTTCAAATGGAATGTGGTCTTTTATTTAAAAGTGGTCTTTTATTTAAAACTTTCAACGATTATTTTTTGAACGATCCTGTCAGCCAATCGTAAAGACAAAAAAAATTCAAATCGACCAATAGCATCAAAATTACACTGATAATTTTTTCACGTTGTTTGATTGGATCTTCGTTTGAATGAATGCCAATGAATGCGTCAGAAAGTTAGTCATTGACTTGGTTGTCAAGGTAACGCAGCTTTTGTTTCAATATAAACATTTCAAATTCAGCACCATCGCCATTGTGAGCATCCCTCATATTATTTAGTTTAAAAGATAATCCCGCCGAATTACATTCGTGGTAATAATTTTTTTTAGATAATTTTAACTAGATTAGCACTCGTCTTTGTTGCTATTCGTGCATCTAGTTAAAATTATCAAAAAATTACCACCACTTGTGTAATTATATATGCTAACTATTATTTTATTTATGTCTTCTCTATATATTCTTTGTATGCTCATTGTTGTATATTTAATATTCTTTTTGTTAATTATTTTGGGAAATTTTGACAAATTTTTTTTAATATCTTTTAATTCAACGTCTTAAATAGTAAATAGTAAATAGTTATTAATAATTGTAAGGAATACAAAAATGTAGTATTTCACAGATTTCCGAGTAATTTGCATGTATAATATTGATAAGCTGTGTAAATAGTTTTTTGTTTTGTGGTTAACCCGATCGCAACGGGAGCCGTAAAAAAACGCAAATCGTTGACTGGTATAATGCGGGAGACGCATAATTCCGTAAGCTATAAAATAACCTAGTATCCATGAGAATAGGGCATGTCCACGACAGTTGACAATTGACAATACCCGGTGGTAAAACAATAAACAGTGAACACGATCAATAATTATCAAACAATTAACCTATATTATGTATTATATACAGAGTGGAAACCACTTATGGAATAAAATTCTTTGTCATTATTTTAGAAAATTATAAAAAATGCCGACACACGTCAACTTTTGAGTTAAGTAGTGCGTTATGTAAACATAAATGTAAATGTACAGGGTGATTCACGCAAGTATGCCAGAGTCGGTGTTGTTTTTTTCAATGAAACACCCTGTATATTTGCATATTTTTGAAATCCTCTTAATAAACCAATTCCAACAAACTAAATAATGAATGGTCAATAATGAATTATACAGGGTGAAATTTTTATTTTTACTGTTATTGATCACATACATAGACTACCTGATGTATTCGATTTTAATACATTAAAATAAATGCTCAAAATGTTCTCCACTTAGTTATTGACAATAGCATAGTCATAGAACTCCTCCTCAACTTTGTTGAAAGTTTGGGGTGAAATATTCCGTATTTCTGTAGTTATCCTGTCTTTGAGATCTACAATGCTAGTTGGTTGTGTTGCATCATTGATTAATCAATGGTTGCATATACTCTGCTCTCGAGATAACCCCACAGAAAAAAATCTAACGGCGTAAGGTCTGGCGATCTAGCTGGCCACTCAATAGTACCTCTTCGTCCAACAATCCATTTATTGGGGAAGATTTCATCTAAATAAGTTCTTACCATTAAAGCATAATGAGGTGTTGCCCCGTCTTGCTGGAACCAAACATTTTCATTCGGTAAGCTAGGATCTATTGCGTTGGGATATAAGTTTGCCAACGCAGGAATAACTTCATATCTAAAAGCATATTTAAATATTTTTCAGCTGTCAAATTTCCATCTATAAATATAGGACCAATAATATGGTCGCCTATGATACCGGCCCAAACGTTCATCTTTTGAGGGTACTGAGTATGTGTCTCACGCATCCAATTAGGATTTTCTGCTGACCAATATCTACAGTTCTGTCGGTTTACCTCTCGATTCAATGTGAATGTTGATTCGTCAGAAAAAAGAATGGTACCAAGAGCTATCTCATTTCTGTTCAGCTTATTCATCAATCTTTCGCAGAAATCCATTCTACGATCTGGATCGTCTTCTGTTAACTCCTGCACAAAAGTTAATTTGTATGGATGAAGTTTTTCTTTATACAGACATCTTAGAACAGTTGTATGACCAACATTATTTTCACGGGCAATTTGACGTGTTCTTGAAGTTGGATTCTCTTCGACACTTAACAAAATATCCACTTTCACATCATCTTCAACGAAGTGTGGTTTTCTTTTCAATGGTTTGACATGTCCAACTTCTCTGAATTGTGCATGAATTTTAGACACAGTATTTTGTGAAATATTAGGCAATTCCGGATACCTGTGATTAAATAAGTTTGCCACTTCAACTTGACTTCTGCAGTTATCCCCGTACCCGATCATCATTAAAATCTCAATTCGGTGAGTCTCAGTTAAATATTTCATTGAATGTCGACAAGGAAAGAGTGTTTGACAAAGATTTTACTTTTTCAGTATAAACTGTCAACACATCAACAACTGACAGAATAGAAAACAATCCACATTATTTACCGATTTAAAACAATCCACATTATTTACCGATTTCGTCCAATTATTGGCGTTTTTAGGTATTTATTATAAAATTTATGAGATTAGCAGGTTTTGTTTAATATACAAATACGTATAATAATTAGTTAGTTTAGATTTTTGATAAATCCATATTTAGCTAATTTAAAAAAGTACTTACCAATATTTTAAGTGTAATAAATTATTAATTTCAAAATTTCAACCTGTATAATTCATGATTGACCATGCATTATTTAGTTTGTTGGAATCGGTTCATTAAGAGGATTTCGAAAATATGCAAATATACAGGGTGTTCCATTAAAAAAAACAACACCGACTATGGCATACTTGCGTGAATCACCCTGTACATTTAAATTTATGTTTACATAACGCACAACACAATTCAAAAGTTGACGTGTCTCGGCATTTTTTATAATTTTTTGAAATAATGACATAAAGAATTTTATTCAATAAGTGGTTTCCACACTGTATATCAACAATTAAAATAACTTTAAAAATACACTGAAGCAAAACCAACTAAACTCAAACACGATCTATCATTATAAATCAGCATAACCTCACTATTAAGTACCAAATGTTCTGAACGCTATGTTTATTGTTTTACCACCAGGCTCTTGTCAAAATAGCTTGTGACGTCACGTGGACATGCCCTATAACATTTGGATGCGGGGCATCATCATGTTGGTTTACTCTCAAGGATGTTAAATGAGAATGTGATGGCTTAATCCCATAAGAGCAACGCTAGCCATTTGGGTAACCAGTGACGTCACAGCAACGTTCTTTTGTCGACATCGGTGTTCCATCAATTATATGTTTATCTTCTCTTTCTATGTGTATTAAGCAAAGACAGATTTTGAACTGTATTGTAATAAGTGTAACTATTGATAATTGCAACAGCTGTTTCTAAGACGAAACTCAGGTTACTTGTTGCACGTTGTTGTTGATAAAGTTATGTATTTCCTCATTTTTTGCGTTGATTATTATTATTATTATTAGTATTATTCAGTTAGTAATTATTAGTGAGTTATATAGTCCAAGATGCCTGGAATACTTTGCGCTATAGCAGGGTGTAACAATAGTTTTGTAGATTGTAAAAAAACTGGAAGTCTTAAGTTTTTTCCGGTTTCCATCACATAAAGATTTTGTTTCATCTGCAATACGAGAAGAATGGATAAAAAGTTGTCACAAATCAAAAACGTCCAACGCTGAAAATCATAGAGTGTGCTTCGTTCATTTTACTGAGACCGACTTTGAACGAGATTTAGAGAATGAACTCTTAGGTAAGCGTAAAGAAGTTTCTTAATTATTTTATATTCTTTCTGTAATGTCCTAACTGTGTCCTAATAGCATATTCTGCAACAATCATGTAATAATAACCATTACATGACAGTTGCAGACGCTATTTTCTTTACGACCAAGAAACAGTATAATTTCAGGCAGTGTAGACAAAAAATAACTATTGGTCAGCTTGGAGATTATAACAATCAATATTGGTCAATTTTTTTGTATCGTTATGAAAAATAGTTCAGGAATGACGAAACTAAAAATCTATTCTATTATGGGAGTACAGAAATATGTTTTGCATTTGAAAAGTTTATATTTTTGTTTTCGAAAACACTGAAAACTGTCAGAATCTATTGAAAAATTGTAACACAAAGAAGTTCTTTCTTGAATGTTTAAGAAAAAAAATTATTTCTTTTTTTATTTTCAGGAAAACTATTGGGAAAAATTTAAAAAAAAATTGCAGTCCCTACATTGTGCTTACCAATAAATGTTCAGAGTACTTCAAATGCGACTCCAATGCCTCCCTTGGTAGAATTCAGTAACATACCTTTTGAAGAACATTCTGAAGCACCTGATTATAAAACGCAGTATGAAGAACTTTCTGTCAAATATGAAACTTTAAACCAAAGATTTTTGGAGCATGAGAAAAAGTCTTCATTAAGAATTAAAAAAATGAATGATACCATGAAGTATTGGAAGAATAAATCTTTTTCTAACAAGTCTGTGAACAGAAAAGATATTGCAACAATGAATTTTAGAAACCTCCAGACCGAAGAAACTAAAAAAATACATTAAAAAGAAAATCTGCCGAAAAGTCAGATTCTCAAAGGGCAAAGATGAGGAGATGAGGAAACTCATAAAAATATAAAAAATATAAAAATATATTGCCAATTAAATATTTCTTTTGTATGAATAGTTTTTGTTTTATTTGCGCGTGTTCTTCAACTAAATAAAACATAAAATATCTATATAGTGTTCATATTATTTCATGTAAAAATACCAGTTTTGTCCTGTAATAATTGCAGATTAATAAACATGAGTATAAAATTGAATCAGCCATTTCAAAAACCTCATAAATCACACAATTAGAGTTTTTTTAGGAATCAATAAAAGCTATTTCATGCGCCAATAAATGTGACTTAGAAGGTTTTGCTTATATATTAAATACTTTATTTTTCTGTTATTAAAATTTAAAAAATAAATAAATAACACCACGAATTTCACACTTTCATAATTCGCGCAAGGCGACGCGCGCATGGGTAACCAGTGACGTCATCAAACTCGGCTGACACTTTTCAGTTTTTAATCAATCCTATTCTCATCTAACATCCTTGGTTTACTCTAGGCTATCGACTGCCATTTTAGTTCTGTCCTGTCGCTCCAGCGCTGCTGTTAGAAGTAGCGGGTTTTTTAAAATATACTTAAATTATTATGTTCGCTTTTTGAAGATTTTTATGCATGAGTGAGCTGAATATGGGTGTACACTATTTCTATCTATTAGAAATTTTATGAAAAGTGGAATAAAAAACTATTTAAATACATTACTTTTATTTATTAGAAAAAAATCAATTCCACACAGATGTAGTTTACAACCCAATAAAACCAGAGGGGGTTGAGCATGATCAATTTATTTGAAATATTTGAGACATGTACACAAATATCACATCCCATCTCTCTTCCTCTGATGGAAGCTTTTTCGTCGTCTGACATTTTAATTATTATTTAATTCAATTCACTGACTGCGCTATGTGTTATTTGTTTAATTTTGATTACCTATTTAAATAAAATATATCCTGGAATTTGAGGGTTTGGCTTTCACATACTGTATAATCTTGGATAAATTACCTATTATTGTATGATTCATTAATTGTCATTACGTTTTTCCATGCAATAAAGGGGGAAACAATTTATTGTTTTAAAAAGATGTCGCTGTTCTGATAAACTTGATAAGATTATGTTACTTTATAAGTTGCATTTATACTAAAACTATTTCACTCTAACAGTACTTCAAGTTAAATCATTTCAGGCACTGAAACCAAAAAGATGAAAAGTTCAAAAATTATTTTATTGTGTGTGGCTTTGACTTTCAGTGAAAGTAAGTGATGATTTTTATGATACGTGAAAATGGTGTGTTTCAAAAATTCTTCAATTTGGCTAATTTTGAAATTTTTGTCGTAGAAAAAATTATATGCGCTGCCTGCGTGAAAATAATTATAGCGCGATGGTGTGAAATATTACTTTCGGCAGTCTTGACACAAAACATGTAGATTTTAATTTATAACAATTCTGATAATTTCTAATTCCAAAATCTCGTTTCATTTTTTATCGATTATAGTAGTTTACCTAACTAGTGCGGAAAGTGATACTTTTCCGCACGCTATTGCAGATGGCCGAACGACGCTTTAGCGGAGTTCGGCCAGCGGAAAAGTGACTCTTTCCGCACGCTTTTTAGTGCGGAAAAGATTCACTTTCCGCACGTTAGTAGAAAAAAATATTTTCTACCCAAGAAACGAATACTCCAAAGCAAATTCGAAAATTTCATTTTTTTTCCATCAGTTTTTAAGGATGTTGATATATTCCAAGATCCG
>CAJUYI010001142.1:5752-27603 GCA_910591695.1 Galerucella pusilla
TAGTAACGAAGTTAGGTGTTAGTGCCTTTTTGACAGCATTATTGCGCTACTTTCAACCATCCCCGGTATATCTATACTCTCGATTACGTAGATTACCTCCACACCGACCCCCGGATTAACATTGCAGCAGCCATACCATTCTTCGCTAATAATATGCATGAGAGCTTATGGCAGCATGTGTTGAATGCCTCGCTATAGACGCGAAGGTTGTGGGATCGAATCTCACTGAAGTTTTTTTCAGATTTTTAAATATACAACAGGACTAAAAATGGCTGCCTTAAATTAAAACGCGCGCGCCGCTCTCTCTCTCTCTTACACATTGTCTCGCTGCTCTCTCTCTAACACACGGTTTTCCCTATACTTGGGGTTGAACATACATATAACATCTACTTATATACAATGCATTTTCAGTTTCTATAAATAAATATACTTAATTGTAATGAAGAAATCAATATTATAATTAAACAAATAGCCACATCCAACGGATATTTACTCCATGTAATTAATGAATTAATCGATAGAAAAGAAAAAATTTGGTATTGCAACTAATATCTCCTGGAGAAACCAATGAAATACAAAATTACAAACCCATATTTTGCTGATAATTTTTTACTGGATATAGTAACCAATCAAATTACTTAATTTCAAGTCATGTGTCAAATTTTATCCAATCACCGCTGTATTACAGCGATAATACCCTACACGTGGTGTGTTCAGTTTGGTGTTTACTTTTTATTAAACATTAATTAAACGTCAAACTGACAACTGGATTAAAAATGTCGCGAAGATTAGGTATTGCATCTAACGATTCAATTAATTTACCAATTTTATTGTACTTTTCACAACTGTAGTTTTAAATAAAAATAAATACTATTTGATTAAAATTGATAAAGTTTGTATTGAAAATTATTAAACATCAGATTGGCAATCAATTTTTTGGAAGCTACAACGTAAAAAATTATTTTATAGAATACTCCTCGGGTCCTGATAAATACTCAAAATTTTATCGCAGAGAATCCTTCAAGCGTAGTGCCTGCGGCCTCGGGCTATTATCAAGCAACACGCTTTCAGCATTCGCTATGACAAAATTATCTCGGTATTATCAAGACCCTAGGGGTATTACTACTGATAATATTTCAATAGGTAATATTTGAAATATAATATTTCAAACAACAAATGGAACAATTTCTTTCAAGAGAAAGAAATTGTTAGATGTTAAAAGCGGAAATACCCCCACCAAAAAAGTCTGGGATAAATAAACTTGAATGTCCAGAATGTAATGCTGTCTGTGTTGGTCAAACAATCTTATTCCATGAAAATAAAATTTGGTGTTTCCCAAGGCAGTACTAGTACTACTAATTTCACGTCTTGTCTTAACCAAATGAATTATCATAATTGCGTAGATGATACTTAGCTGTACTATTTCTTCAATTACGAAGATCTTTCAGAAGCCTTCCTGAAAATAGATGAAAACCTTAACGATAAATAAGTTAATCGTTCAGGCGCACTCTGAAAAAAACATTAAAATGGATAACACTCCATGTTTTCCCAAGCACTAGAACCACTATCTTATTTTCACGTTTGTATATCGAAAATCTCCCAATTTTTACTGAAAAACACATTTTTGACATGCCAACTTTGCCACCCTTTATCTTTCTTATTATCGATTTCTCATTAAAAAAGTTGCGTCAGACTGTTTTATTTTCAGGCGAAGAATCTTCCACTTCACTTTGGACCATTACTTACGAACCACCCTGTATATTTATATACAGTGTGACCCATTTTGTTTGGAAGCACCCCTGTAAAATTCGCATTTCTCAACCGATTTTGATCCAATTTATTTTGTTAGATTCAGTACGAAAAAGTGAACAACTTTACCTGCTTTTTCACACTTTTCCTTGAATGAAAATCGTACTTTACATTATGAGGTATTGATAATTTCACTGTATGATGAATACTTATATGACGAATCAAATCATATAGTCGTTTATAACAAGAAGAAATGAGAAACCTATGAAAAAAATAAACGGAGGGTGGGCAAAGTTGTCCTAGATTTTTTTTAACTTTGCCCAGCTATAACTTTATCACATAAATTCAATTGAGACCGCTTCCAGGGCAACTTTGCACACCCAGACAGTTTTTAAAAAGTTTTGGGTTGACCGTAAGTACATAACGTCAAAGGACATCCGGTATAGACTGAGATCACAAATAACATGTTTTATGTTATGAATAAACTTGAAAATATTATAACAGGTAGGTACCAAAATAGAACTCGAAGCGAACTCAAAAATAATTCAACAAATAATAAAAAGAAAATATTCTCACAAGTTGAACATGTTTAAGTTCTCTTTGAATAAAAAATTCCCTATTCTCCCTACTGTAGGGGTAGGAAGAACTGCTTTCATGTCCAGAACGTTTAATACGGACACATCCTCGACTTCTGGAAATATATATCCTAGGATAGTGTTAGCAGCTTTTCTCATAAACTGAACAACATATGATTCTTCTAAACTATATTGGTCATCATCTTTGGTCCCAGTCAATTTTGATATGAAATATTTCACAGTCTTTTTGGTCGGAAATTGTACAACTACGTATGAGACTTTCTTTATTGCGTCTGGTTCAAAATGGGCAATACTTTCATCAGTATGTGTAGAGACAACTTCCATGTTTCTTTTCCCATCCTGTTCACTCGTACTTGGCACCAGCATAATTTCTTCATTAATTTCCATGTCACTATAGTCCGACGAGTTATCAGAGACAGCTTCATTAGTGAAATTCGTTTCTTCATATGTCAAGGAACAACCAGCCCGAACTTTTAATGTCTTTTTAACCCCTTTCTTCAGCGGTTCGTCAGGTTTACGTTGATTTTTGAGATATTCCAAAAACGATTAATCAATTTTCCCTCTCATTTTTTTTTTCAAATCGTTGGTTTGGCATTTTTTTATAAACCTCGTCGGGTCAAACGGATAAATTCCGCAAGCTCTGAATCCACTTTGAATATTTTTCCAGAATTACATTCCAGTTTGTCCATCAACTTGCTCATTAGTTGGGAAAATATTAATTTGAACACGCCGGAGCGGTTTGGTGGTTTTGATGTGTTGCCAGACTTATGAAATATGATTTCTAATTAATGACGTCCGTGGGTAAAGCTGGATGCAAAGGGCAAAGTTGTCCACTTTTACGGTATCAAAAACAGTAATTTGGTGCCAATTTTTATAGCTTAATTTACTTGTTTGAAGGCACTCTATGTTAATTTTTCTTTTCCAAAAAAGACAAAAGTACATTAGGCATTTTTTTCCTCAAACATAACTAAACCACTGGATTCAGAATCATCACAAATGTAAACTACCAAAATTTTATGAAAATAATTACAACATGAATTTGGAAAAATTGGAATTTTCAGTAATATTTTACGTAGAATATAGACAAATGTTCAGAATGGCAACATAGTAAACAAAAACAAAAACTCAAACATATTGCACTGTGAAAATTCGAAGCCGATAACCTAACTCGTTCTGGAGTTATAGCTTCTGAAAGTAATGTAAAATTGTGCTTAATAATTTCATTTATTAACAAAATGGAATCAACGAGTCACAAGTAGGCTTTGATTTTGAAATTTAATTTATGTCAGTCAGTCACATTTGTATAAAATAGTAAGTACTAAATGTTCCAAATATTCAACTATTCAACAACTGTTCAAGACTAAGTTGAAATTGTACTTTTTTTGGTTACAATGACAGAAGTGAACGAGAAGTAACAGACATCCAGATCGCCGTATTTGCTGCTTTGTAGTGCACAAAATTAAAAAAAGTATTGAGACTGGAGCAGTGGCCGAAAACTGCAGGCAGGCAAGAAATTTTTTATGACCGTATTGCCATAGACTACTTTGCCAACAATCCAAATGATTAAGCACAATTTTACATTACTTTCAGAAGCTATAACTCCAGAACGGGTTAAGTTATCGGATTCGAATTTTCACTGTGCAATATGTTTGGGTCCGAGTTTTTGCTAACCATGTTGCCATTTCAAAAATTTGTCTACACTCTACGTAAAAAATTAATGGAAATACCACGTTTTCCAAATTCATATTGTAATAACTTTGTTGTTAATAAAAATTTTCTGATAAAATTTTGGTAGTTTACATTTTTTGTAATGATTCTGAATCCAGTGGTATATTTGAGGAAAAAAATGCCTAATGTACTTTTGTCTTTTTTGGCAAAGAAAAATTAACATAGAGGGCCTTGAAAATAGTAATTAGGCTATGAAAATTTGTGCCAAAATACTGTTTTCAAAACTGAATCCAACAAAAAGAATTAAATCAAAATCTGTTGAGAAATGCAGATTTCACAAGGGTGCTTTCAAACAAAATGGGTCACACTGTAGATATTCCTAAAAATTTCCAAAGTTTCCAATCCATAGAAAGTGTACGCTCGTTTTGAAACAGGAATGATAAAACTTACAGGCATGGTATTAATCATTCATCTCAGCACAATCATTCACAGACCGTCTATAAAGCGATAATAATTCATTGGATTGGCCTAAAAGGCAATTAGGGGGATTTCTCTCACAGGGGAAATAGATATCAAAGACAAAAACGACCTGTGAGAAAAAGTTTCATTTCGCACAGGTACATTTCAGGCTTTTATGTTTTCATAGAAGGAGCAGGGCCCCATTGTTTGATGAGCTGGCTTATTCTTGGACGAGGGAAGTCAATTAATCACACAAAGAGACTGAATTACATCGAATTCTATCGAACGGGAATTCACTTCTGTGAAGCTGGAATTTTCATGTCTTCACATTTTATTTAAAGTGTAATCTGATCTATTTTCGATTCATCCAGGATTTTCTATTTTATTTCTATTCGATACTAGTGATGATGAATAACTATAGTATCCCCAACTAACATTTTAAGTCGTAAAACCGTAAAACTGACTATCTAGTCAACCTTCAAGTCATTTTACCAGTCGTTGTTACGTCGTTAGCACGTAACCACTACCAAAATGGGGAACACATTTGTGGTAACTACAACGTCGTGAAAACGTTGCAGTGACGGACACAAAGACGTATTAATACCGTTTCAACGACGTCATGATAACGAAAGTAGTAATTCTGACAACATATTATTTTCAATCCTCCTCGGCGATACGTGGAACAAAATTTTATTCCTTTATCTTTTATAGTTTTCATCTAAACTCCCTTAACTATGGTGACTTGCCTTACATAATCACAATATTATAATATTGGTAAATAATACAAAGTAAAACACGCTCAATTCAGAGGTCCCTAACTTCGAAAACATAAACCGGACATACTTTACTGATAATATGGATACTTTAAGCTCTCAATTTATCACTCGCCTCCAAAATAATCAGTTTTTTCATGAAAATGTTAAGCGCAATGCGGTCTAGAAATTAATTTCATATCGATAAAATGTATAAAAGGCATTTCTTACATTCAGTTTGGTCATAAAAATAATATATCAACAATGTTCTGAGCTTAAAAGTAGGTCGGAGTATAATTTCGATAATAATTTTGAATCACACAAAATTGAAAGTGATAACCATTATGGCGTCCAAAAAAGAACAACCCTTGAGTTAAATTCACTTCATGGTTAATTTATTCGGCAATTGTGACTTTGTAGTTCTTTTGAATATAACTCATGTAGGTAAAAAAACCAAAAAGTAATTTTTGAAGTAACGATTTCCAGCAAAATACCAATAATCTGACCAAAAAGTCACAAACCTATCAGTAATAAACTGTTGAAACATTTACGTAATAAACACAAGCATTGGCAACTTAACTACGAAGTGAAATTGGAAACGTAATTATAACCACGTATAAGTGAAAATAACTTATAGGTAATATTTACGTGAAGCTAATGGTTAGGTAATTGTGATTCTTTGAGTGAAAATAACTTTAATTGTTACTGTTACGTTATAGGTGATACTCTAAGTAAATCTTTCGTATTATTGACCTTATAAATTCACTCTATTCTATGTTCTTACGATAAAGGTATTTATTTTCGTAAAAATTATTACCAAGGATAGGTTATAGTTCCTGACTTAAATTGTTAGTTGGGTCTTATGATAGGTGAAGGTTGAAACCAGGAACGTATCGGATATCCAAAAACAAGTAACTGAAGATTAACCTTCAACATGTCAACTCACAGCGTAATAAACTTTTGATTTTGAACAAGATTCGTAACAATAATTTGGAACCTAGAATTGATAGTTGCTTTTTTATTTTGTGAAACTATTTCGGTACTCAGGTACCCACTTACATAAAAACCCATTTAAGGGTTTGGAAAAGTTTTGAATTTTTCATTTGGATCATATTATTATATTTGTAAATTTTCCACAGCGACAGACAACTATTATTGCACAAGCAAGTCTCGTGTAACCATTCCAGGTATTTTAAACATTGAACCAAGTCCACTTTTTTTATTGTTTTGTTACATTGCTCAAACCATTCTACTCAGTGGCAGTTATCATCACTGTCTGAGTCCAGTAAGAGCTCATCATCACTGGCTCTATCTGATGAAACTTCTCCATCACTGTTGTTACAGTTTGCTTTCTCATTCGACTTGGACAATGTACAACTTGTTTTTGTTTGCGTCTCCTTTGTGTTTTTCGGTTGTCTTTCACTAATGGTTTTTTTTTTCATACAAAGTCTCTTTTTTTGCCTTATTTGAAGTTTTATTTTGTGGTGATGTTAAGTACGCTGCTAATTGTTTCCTTCCATTAAATGAAACCTGTATCACTGGTAATGGTCTCATCTCTTGCAACATTTCACCTGGTGTTATAACAGAAACATTTTGCTCAGGTCAACCTTTCCGCAATTCACCCGAATTCATTCTTTGGTCGATGGTCCGTACTGGTATAGTTTTTTTCACGATTTAAGAAACTGACTTGACTTGACTTGACTTGGGCTTGAGATACAATAAAACTATCAAACTTTCCGAATTTACCGTGCAGAGCCTCACTTTACCTGATGGAAAAGAAAAGGTCCTAAGTAAATGACACAAAAGTCTTCAGTTTTCAGGTATTGAAAAAGGCGAAAAAAAACTATACTCCATATCTCCCCTCGACTTCACGTTCAAAAATATCTCCACATCTTATTCTTTTATCGCTTATGTAAGCAGTTCTTCGATCCATTACGCTCGTGGTTTACAGTTAATTTTTGAATGAATTCCGTTGGCACCTATAATCAATGAAGATCAATTATTTTTCAGAATTCTTATGATATCATTTGAGGCGTCTCTTCCATCCACAAAATGCAGCGTCTCTACTTTTAGATACTTGCTTATTTATAAAAGTCAAAAGCCCAAGCAAAAATTTGGAACAGGTCTGTAAGAAACGTTCAAAATACCATATAACGCTATTTGATATGCATTTTGTGAATAACCAAGCAGTTTTATGGAAGGTTCGAAAGATATCAATAAAATATTTGTATGTAGGATAAGGGAGGGGATTTCGAACCGGTCGATAAATTGTAGGTACCTCTAGGTTATTTGAACGAAATTGTGAATTCTGCGCCATCTACTTTCATTCGTTGCCAAGTTTGTCTGGAAATAATAGCTGGTTCGTAGCAATGTGAACGTGTACCAGCAGGAGGTACAATACAACACAATCAAAAGTTTACCTTAGTGCCAATATAGCTCTTCAGCCCTTTGTATATGCAAATTTTGTTGTCCAGGTGAGTGTTTTCAGTTAAAGCTCTGTTATAACATGTAAGTTGATAGTTTTTGCTACAATATGGAATGATATATAACTGTTTGGTTATAATAAAGATTGGGTTTCACATTGATTTGTGAAAGATTCAACAGCTCGTAATATCGTACTTCTGTAGAGTCTGGCATATCGTACCGGTTGGATTCTTAAAAATGTAGATGAATTACAGAGCCATGAAAACAACATAATTTCCGCTATGTTACTTTATGTACAAGAATCTGTGGAGTGAAAATTGAAGATTACAAGAAAAAAGCAATAAAAGCTTTCAGCTCTTCGGAGCAAAGAGTATTGCTTGAAAAAAGCCTGCAAAGTTTTCAAAATACCCTAACCAACTGTCAATCAAAATTTGAAAGGCCAAAATATTAGAAGCAGGAAAAAAGTATTCGTCAGATTAACAGTTTTTCCAACCGAATTTGAATGAAAATTTGCTTCCCATGTTTTGAGGTGAAAAGATCACATGTTTGGGATAACCATTACATACGCCAGGATATGGGTTTTTGAATTATTAGCAACAAAAACATCCTTCGACACACTCTTAGACTTGAATCGACTTCAATGATCAGAGCTTTAACAAAGAAAGTGTTTACAAATATTTGTTTTTTTTGGGATGATTGTGGATTATCAACAATAAGATGCCACACGAATATTCAACGTGGTTCTCCTACAGTCCAAAAAAATATGGACAAAAGGGAAAAACCAAGTCGGTACGTTTTTAGTGGCGAAAAGAGGGTGAATACAACTGAGACAAATAATAACTTATGAAGCCATCTCGCTGGTTAGTGGGACAGAGACAGTTTCTTCAGCATTCAAAGACTAGCCGATATTATTATATTATATTATAAGACTAATGAAAACATGTAGTGGGTTTTTCACTTCACACCAGTAAATGTAGTTGTGGACAGTGATGCAGGAAGAGCAAGATACAAACTAATGAGAGGGAGAAACAAAAAATATCTCGCCTGCTAGAAATTATAGAACCTGGAACATATCACATGATGGTATGTTCTTCTTGTTGAGCTGGCAACGTTAGGTATCGAGTGAACTCAGACACTCGATATTATCACTTTTTGGGAAACCATGAGCTGGATTAGTCATGAGGAAAAACTATTAAAAACATGATTTATTTTGTGGATTATAATACACCATTTTATTCAGCAATTTCTTGCGTGCTTCCAGATTGTTTTTACGGACTATTAGGAAAGAGAGTATTTTGGAAAAGTAGCTACAGTGCAGGTCCTAGTTGTGGTAGATCCAAACATTTCAGAGGGAAACATGAAAAATAAGTTTCTTTCTCTCTAAAGTTCGTGTTTAGATTTATGGAAAGTTTCCACCCCATACGACGAGGAACCCACCAAGCTGAACAACAGGAAGAGAAAGAGTGCCGACGATGTCGGATTATTTCTACCTTCCATATCCAACCGTACCGATGACTATCAGAAGAATGTGAGTGCCGACGTCGCAAAAATAGTTGTACTGACATGAGAGGGACCAATCACAGTCAGGTATCACTCCAGAAAGATAAAAAAAAAGTATATACGTTTTTCGGTAGCGGAGAAACCAAAACAAAGCCTTATGAATAACAATATCTAGTGAGGGACAACTAATCTACAATTAGCTTAGCACCATATCATTGGGAACTCAATCTCATATGATGTTAGTCTGGGCGCAAATTAAGGAGTATGGAGCAGAAAGGATTACAATGGAATTTAAGACATGAAATAACAATGCTGAAATGCTGCAAGTGGGAATAATGCATTGAGCAAGTTAACCAAAAAATTGTCAAGTTAGATAATTTTTCTCAATTTCTCCGATCTTCTCAATGTGAATGTAATGATTGTTACAGTTCTCCAGTAATCAAAAGGGTGTTTATTTATGTTTGTTTATTTCACACGGCAATTGGCGAGCAGATCAGAATTTGTTCACTTCATGTGTGTTTTAACAGATTAAAATTGGTTGAGTATGAGGTTGTACATTAAAAAAATAAACTTTAATGAAGTAGGAAGATATAAATAGGTATTCATGAATATTGGCATACACAGAAGGTGCACAAGATAATAATTTCAAAAAAAAAAAATTACATCATCCCACGGACTCTGCCCATCACTTTTTTGCTGCGTAATTCAGTTTGTATGTAAGTAGAAACATGTTATCCAGCAACCAGAAGGTCCTATTACCATATGTAAATATGCAAATTGTTTGTTGTTTAATAAGCTCAGATCCTCGTGCCTCGGATTCGGTGGTCACTGCGTCGTCAAGACATAATATTGACAAATCCATAGGCAGAGTAAAAAAAACACGAGAGGAGTTAAATTTCCAATATATTGAAGAAAAATTCCCTATCACGTGTTTGGCGGTTATTAGCTTCACGAGAGCGAATCACTTTTGGTGTCACTAGAAATGAATACAAAACAGAGACAAATCCGCGGACCAGAACTGAAAAAACCCAAGAAATAGCAAGTTCGATAGATACATATTATAATAGTGGAAGTAGTATCTTACAGATTTACAATATATTAAAGCTATCATTTTAGAAATCAAGCTGTTCCTTGAGATTGGGACATACAAGTAGAGGTCTCAATATTCGCAAGAAAATTTGATGTCATAAATGAAAAAGGTATTTAGTTTAGTCAAAAGGAGTTCTATACCTGAAAGAGAATTATCAATTAATCAAACCCATAATATCGAAAGGTATATAAAAAACAATAGATCTCATCCATGTATTTGTAGTGGGAAAAAAGTCTTAACCAGGTTAGTGGAAAATGACATATTATTTCAAATTTGTCAGCTACAATATTTTACAACCGTCCGACAACCATTATGCCATCATTCTTACTCATAAACAACAACTTGGCACTGAACATAATAAGTGACAATGTGTTTTGGAAATCTATTGGACACCATCTATCTAAAAGTACTTCTACACAACATGAGGGTACTACGTGTTTTTGTGAGGTAAAATGTGAATCATTATCAACCTAGCTGGTACACGTGGTGAACTTGACAGGTTTCTCTCGTGTATGTTTCGCGCCCTAACCACTAAACCGGCCAATGGTATAGAAAAAGTACTGATATGGAGAGAAGCATTCTAATTGATATTCGTATGAATGGAAAAATCTGATACGAAGAGATCGCCTGATTATATACCAAGCTGTTTTTCTGGCAGAGAACGAGAAAAATGTTGAAAAATCATAGCTTTATTCTCAGCTCCTTAGCACCAAACAATGGAGAAGACACTTATTTTGAAAAACAGCATAATCGTTAGCCTTATGCCAAAAAACTAATATATGATGGAATTGCATGTTTGATCATATGAATAATGTATTGAATAAAATAATTTCCTTTTGAAGCATGAAATTCCACGTGTAAAGACTCCTCCAATTGTTGTAATATATAGTATGACGTACTAGCCTCAACACATCTATTTACCTGAAGCCGACCAATCATATAAGCGCAATGATAAAAACCCTCCACAGGGAGGCTTTGTGCTCATGTCATCTGGTTTTCGACGTGAAAGCCCATTTGTCGCGAAAAATTTCTGGTTTGGAATTAATATGTTGAATCCAAAACGCCATAAAATCTGTTTAATACGGTTTTGACACATGATATCTAGACACTGAACCAACAGCATAATCAATTAATCCAAAAATGGCTATTTGAGAGAATTTCATCTTTCAGTGGTCTTCCCCATTGAAAACTTCAAGCATCCAGCTTGAAACTTGGTGGGTACGTTACTGAATGGGTAACGTCATACCTAGAACAAAAGGGGTGATACGCAATATGTAATAAGAGAACTTCGTTCCTTCCTTTCCCGCATCAGTATTTTCCGTATTGAAAATGATACACTGGATCTTTTTCACAAATTTCAAAATTTTCAAGTTATCAGTTCAAATAACATTATACAATATAAATGCAATTGTTCCTCAATAATTGATGATACAGAAAACCTAGTTTTCCCTCTAGGCAAGACACTGTTTTAGCACCAGTGATTTCAGACATAATATTGACAAATGAACGTTGCGGAATCCCTTTCCCCATACGCTGAACAAACGGCCCGTCATTCTGGATGGCGGAAAATTATAAAAAAATAGAGAGAAACGCGAACGTCTCCAAATAACATTCCTGTTGAACGTGAATATCAAGGAAATATTCATTCGAGCAAGGTTTATTAATAATTTGTCTATGAACAGAAACAATTGTATCAAAGCCTTAAACAATAGAAAAAAATTAACAAAACTCAAACCTCGAAAATAATATTCATAATCTCATTATCTGAGGATTATTAAGGATATCCTGTAGGCAGTCACGATATACAAAATAATATTTCAAGAAAAGTTTTTTTTTGTTGAAATATTAATAACGTAAAAATGTTGGTTTTCTTGTCAAGACCGGAAAGAGATTGTGACGTATAGAGTTTTATTTACACACGGTATGTAACTTCAGACCTTCGTAACGTGCATTTATTCCGATAAATTCTCGAGATATTCAGGTTAGATAGTGGTGAGTGGGGGAGAACGGGGTTGGTTGTGTCATTTTCATGAATTATTTTTCATACTTCTAGTTAATGAAATTACATTGTCAGTTTTTCAAACATTCGTTCTGTGATGTCTAGGCACCCTTAGAACTGTACGAAGAAACTTTGGCAGCCACCCATTTCGATGGCTCGTCCTCAGTTGATGATTTGCCCTTGTAACTATTTTTCTTGACACCCATCTCTCTAGCGTTTTTTCTGAGCTGGTTCTCTTTTTTTTTTCTCCTATTTTTCTCAAATTTTTTTTTGTTGGTTATGTCGGACTAAATTGCCGCTGAACCGAGGTGCTCCCTCTCCTAGTTACCACTCGCATTCCTACTTTTGGTGCAGAGCGTAAATCTCGTATGATCCGCCTGAATTTATCCACAGAATTTGATTTGATTATCAAAACTCAGCGTTATAATACCGCTCAGAGGGATCATTTGATTCAGTAAATTCAAATTTTACTGAAGGGAAATTTTGTGTAAAAGATGGAAAGGACTTATAAAACACTAGATTAGACACTATACACAATATAGTTACTCTTCAAATATTAAAAAGTCACTTAAATAATCCGCAATTCCAGCCAAACATGAACAAATAATGAATATTTCCTTTCAACGGAAATCGATAACGGTTACCGTGGGGCTCATTAGATCACGGTAGACATAACGATTCTCATCGACTCGAATTCGCGATATCGGTCGGTGAAAAGGTATACAGAATGCCGCACATGCGACTTACCGACGGCTGTCGATAACTGAGTCTTACCGATACCGATTTCTCTCCGAAATGAGTTACAGAATAGCGCTCCTGGAGCGCTATTCTGTACGCGGCATTGACAGTTGTCGGTATCGGTATGTTAACAACAGCCAAATTGCACGTTGAAGATTAGAGCAAATGATCCCTTGTGATATTACCCAATTAAAGATAAAGAAGAAGTAGAAGATTAGAGGTTATATTTTGGTTTCGTTGGAAGGTAGTGTCATATTATAATTAGATAATAGATAGTGATTGTGATATATCTTTTATAATACAATTCATCTTTATATTAACATTAACAACCTCAAAAACTCGGAATTTAGAGTCAACTAGTAATGAAGAATTGATCTGGCGTTAACATTCATCTCTTTTTTTTCAAGTTTCAAAGATGGGATAAGTACAGATATTAATTACTTCAAAGGAGTTTCTTGTTCTATCAAAGCGTTATGATACCACTCAGAGGGATCATTTGATTCAGTACAAGAAGAGCCATTCAAATTTTGCTGCATGAAAATTTTGTGGAAAAGATGGGAAGGACTTATGAAACACTAGATTAGACACTTTACACAATATACAGCCATTTGCACCAGTCTTAGTTAAGTTTTGGTTAGGTTTTAATTATTACTAGTTTGATTGAAATGTTCCTTGCACCATGACATTTATTCTTGAGTTAACGCTATAATTAATAGTTAAATCTAATCCACAGATAAGGTAGGGTTTAAGATAAATAATTATTAATTAAAGTTATGTCAATATGACAATCAACTGAAGTACTTGGCGAATTTGCGAGATAAATTGCTATTTCAATAAAATATGGATTTAATGGATTTTGAAGAAAATGAAGATGACCTGGAAATCTTGGAAGATATCAGAGGGAAAATCACTTTTAAGCAACAACTTTTAAAAAAAGATTCCTTTCTTTTTATTTGTGTAAAATCGTTTTAAAACATCTGCAGATCTGTAACTATCTGATTGAGCATTAAACTCCCCCTCAATCTTTGTCCAGGCCTGTCCCTTATCCTTCCAGCTTAACGCACCTGCACGTGAATTCTGTAACAGAATGGAAAGGAAATTTATTTCTATGCTAGGAACACAAAACAGTCTAACCCACAAAACAGTCCAACCTTTAGACTGTTTTGTGGGTTAGACTGTTCTGTGCTGTGTTCCTAGCATAGAAAGAAATTTCCTTTCTATTCTGTTAAGGAGTTCACGTACTGTTTCCTTGCATTCTATTATGTGCTTGTAGGTACTTTCTTATTAAATTCAAGCATATTATTTTCTCACTTGGAAAAAAAAAGGTTGTTGATCTTTTCCTCATTCCGCTTATTTTGAAAACTCCTACCTTTTGTTTGGGTAATTTTACAAATATAAATATCTATTATAATAGTTGTCATATTTGACACCACTATTACCACTAAAATTGCTGTTTTTCAAATTATTCCTAAATGTCAAGATACCAACTTGCATCTAACAAATAATTTACTAACCAGTACCTTAACCACAAATGGTGCAAAACACTTCACTTTTAATCAATGGTTAAAGTTAATCATGAGTTACTAAAGCCAAAAGATAACTGCAACCGGTGCAAACAGCAGATAATTACTTTTCAAATATTAAAAAGTCACTTAAATAATCCGCAATTCAAACCAAACATCAACAAATAATGAAAATTTCCTTTCAACGAAAATCGGTAACGGTTACCGTGGGGTTCATTAGATTACGGTAGACATACCGATTCTCATCGACTCGAATTCGCGATATCGGACGGTGAAAAGGTATACAGAATGCTGCACATGCGACTTACCGACGGCTGTCGATAACTGATACCGATTTCTCTCCGAAACGAGTTACAGAATAGCGCTCCTGCCTCGACTTCAAATGAAAATGATCGAAACGAGATAAACCAAAAATTAGCCATGCAGCTTCAACGTCTATAAATTCTCGTTGCCCTCCAGTACAATTTACAAATTGTTCAAACCGTATATCGTTAATATCGTTATATATTAGATGTTTCTTTTATTTCTTTTACCTACGACCCCCCCTGTAATCAGTCAATAACACACAGTCGGTATCAATGTAATGACGTCTATTACGCACTGTAAAAAAACGCACAGCTGTAAAGTAAATCGCACGGCTTCCCTAGCAACATCTTAGCAACTGTCAATAGACGTCTCCATTTTATTCAAAAATCACTATTTTAAAACACGTTTGGCCACGTTTAACTATGAAAAGCACAAAAGGCTAGGTATATGTATTGATTATAATTGAAAAATGGACTTTCGGTTATCAACAATATACTAATAATGATTAAACGTTAGTTCTTTAATGTGCTTCTTTCATTGGTAATAGAGTAATAGAGGTCGTAGGTAAAGTATAGTACGTAACTCGTGTTGTGAAGCATTTCACGGAATTACGCACTTTTCCATTCGTGCATAAAATGCTCCTTACAACACACGTTACGTAATATACTATTATAACAACTTCATCATTATAAAAATCAACCTAACTTTGTTCCATTTTATTGTAATAATCCAATTGTTACATTACCGCACGCTTTAGCAGTGCATATAGTATATTACGTAACGTGTGTGGTATATTACGTACGATGCCGCGTAGCGGCGACTGCGTAATTCCGTGAGTGCGTGAAATGCTTTACAGCACGAGTTACGTATTATACTTTACCTACGACATTCTTGTACTTGTATTTATAATCTTATTTAAAATACTTGAACAACATCAACAATAGATATTTTTGATAATTGTATTGTATGACATTTAATTCCATAATATTAGTTCATAATAATTGTTTATAGTAACAGTACAGTTATTGAACACAAATAAAAAATCGATTCCTTTGCTTATTGAAGCATAAACAACAGTTACATTATTAGAGCTGCTTGGTAAACTCTCATCTCTTTCATCTCCATTACTCTATTAACAATGAAAGAAGCACAATGAAGAACTAACGTTTAATCATTATTAATACATTCTTGATAATTAAAAGTCCATTTCTCAATTATAATCAGTGCATACTTGGGCTTTTCATAGTTAAACGTGGCCATATCGAATGTCTTCAAATAGTAAATATTGAATAAAATGGCGACGTCTATTGACAGTTGCTAAGATGTTGCTAGGGATAGCCGTGCGATTCACTTTACAGCTGTGCGTTTTTTTACAGTGCGTAATAGACGTCATTACATTGATACCGACTGTGTGTTATTGACTGATTACAGGGGGGGTTGTAGGTAAAGAATATTATCGCACTGTTATTTCCTAATTGCTTAGCAACTGCCCACTATTCTGGAATGTGAAGCTCTGCGCATAGAAAACAGGTCAAAATAGTGTCACTTTTACCACGATCAGAGAAAAACACAATTGTATTGACAGTGACAGATATAAAAGTTTGAAACATATTTGAATTGACATATTTAAACTGACAGATTTTGAAAGTTTCCATGAATTCTACTTCATATTTTTTTTAAGTTACAATTAAGTGATTGCAGAAAAAATGTTGTATGTATTATGAGCAAAAACGTGACATTATTGCTTTCGAGTAATAACCATTATTCTCAAGCAATAATATATCACTTTCCGCTACTAATACATGAATAACTATTATCTCATCGAACAACATAAAACTAGACATAAAAATAAACTTTTTTTCCACATTTTTCATCCAATATTGACAAACTTAATGCACTTCGCAATTCGCGTTTTAATAAAACTATCCTACTTGTTACTGATTCAGCGTATGAAACATCCTAGCAGATAGTTCCCAACTTCTTCTCCAGAAACTTTTGGATTTCATTTATGGCCCAAAATATTTGGTTTTGTTTGAAATATTTCAAATTTATACTTGCCAATTACTACTATTCTTCCTCAATAAAGCTTCCAAAACCGAGCATCGGTTCAACAACTCATTGATGTAGCTTCCAGAAAATTTTTGGTGGTAAGGTTGGAAAAAATTGCCAATGATCCATTGACATATAGATGTCAGCAATAGTTTTTACATAGAAGAATATAATGTCAAATTTTAAAAAAAAACGTTACAGTCCGATGGAATAATAGTTTTGTTTGAAGCGTTAAGAATATTGCACTTTTGTGATGATATTTAAGGGTAGTCAAAATTGATAATTCAATTTAATTTCTGTGCACTTCCATTTTCATACCTCGATTTCAAAATTATTCACCTACAATTCGTGGAAATGATATAATAACATATGTATATAATCACTTCTATTAACTTCAATCTATTCATTCCCACTTATAGATCAATAAAGAATGATAAAAGTTATTTGCACAATTTTCTTTTATTATTTAACATATACTGCGTCAACCACTAGGGTTATGGGCGGCAGTTCGGTTACATTAGAATCACAGGTCATACATATTTTAGGAAGTTCGAGGAAACATCAATCTGGTCTCTGAGTGCTGACTGTAATTTGGGGATCCTATGTTGTCTTCGCTGGTTTGCAATTTGGGGACATTCTAGAATAATATGTTTGATGGAGATATTTTTATAATATTATGAATATTGAGGCGGGTCTTTTTCACTTATTACATACGTTTGTGTCAAATTGATGTAAAAATGGACGTGAGTTTAGTGAAATTTGAAGACGGTGAACCGAAAACCTGCAAACGTTTCTGGCGTAGCAAGGTGAAAATAAATGTGAATATACTAAAATTCAAACACGCTGGAGTCAAAAATTGTAGACGATTGTGTCATATTGGTGTGAAATGTACGAATATATTTACTGACAGCCAGGATCTGCTTGAAGCTATCAGAAATCCAACAACCAGTTCAAGACTGGTTGAAATCTGTGAGGATTGACTTAACAGACTGGGAAGAGACAACTCTAGTGTCTCCAATATGAGTGCTGGTAGGAGGTTGCGTTAATGGTCATGGTACGATTGCGCACGGCTGGTGTAAACCCCGAAGTAGGAATGGGCCAATTGAGGTTAAGCCTATGACAGGAAGAGCTCACTGCGCTACCTCTACTGCAGGCAGCCAACGATGCAATTATTGAACCCAGGTTTTTGTTTAACAAACCCTACAGAATTCAAATAAAACAGAACACAGAGCCAGATGCTGTAAATGCAATACGCATATATACAGATGGTTCAAAAATGAAAGAAGGCTCAGGCTGTGGAGTTTACTCGAGAGCACTAAGCCGCAAGATTAAGTGGGGAATGGGAAACAATACCAGCGTGGTTCAAACAGAACTGGCTGGTATCTCAATTGCCACAAAAGAACTAACCAGAAGAGGAATTTCTGGCAAAAACATAATAATCTGCACAGATAGTAGACAAGCCCTATTAGCCTTGAACAGACAACGTGTTATATCGAGGCTAGTACTAGAGTGCACCAAGATTTAGCTGACGTCTCGGCAGATAACAACAGTATCCTGAGGTGGGTTAAAGGGCACGACAGGAGTGAAGGAAATCGCATTGCTGATTCCTTAGCCAGGGAAGCCGCTGGACTAAAAATTCTAGGAACCAGTGACACCTACGGCCTAACGACTTCGACAATTGCGGAACCAGCCAAACGTTACACCCATGCTCAATCCCTTAAGAGATGGGATGGAATCAAAGTATGCAGTTTTGCCAGGATCACCCTGGGCGACCCTGGGAAGATGGCGCCGAAGAAATATTTGGCGATGACCAGGAAAAACCTACGTTTAACAGTAGGATTTCTGACTGGTCACTGTCAACTAAGTGAACACCTCCATACTATGGGGCTAGTGGACACACCTCTATGCAGGATGTGTGAACAGGAAGATGAAACTGTCAGGCATGTCTTATGCGAGTGTCCGGAGTTATCGTCAATAAGACAGTGTGTGTTCGGTGAGTCTCGGCCTACAGAGATGTCTCCCAGTGACCTGTCCACCTTCCTGAGAAGGACAGGATGGACAATGACCTAGGAGGACAACTCCTCGGGAGGATGTACAATGGGTCACATGTGGCCTAAGTGCTGTGAGCCTACACACTCACCCTCCCTACTCTACAGATACAGATGAGTGCTAGTACATGAGAGAGTTGCAGGTATGAAATGGCGGACCGATTAGTCGAAGAAGGTTCTAAAGGAGAGGTATCACAAAGAATTGTACAAGAGGGGAAATCGGATAATGTCCAGATAAGGAACACCAACTTAAATGGAGATTGACACAATGTCACCTTGATACAAGGAGTTGACTGAGCAAGAAATTATTATTACAGTTGTTTGCATACGTTTGTGTCATATAGAGATAAGAATGGACGTGATTTCAGTAAAATTCAAAGACAATAAGAAGACAAAGACAAAGACAAATATTGCAGTCGTTTGTGATATGTTAAGGTTGAAATAAATGTGAGTATAATAAACTTGAAGATAGTGAAGTGAACACTTGCAGACCTTTGTATCATATCGAGGTGAAAATGGACGTGAGTGTGGATATGGTGAAAATTCAAGACAGTAGAGTGAAAATTGCAAACAATTCTGTTAAATCGAGGTCAAAATAAACGTGGGTATAGTAAAATTCAAAGACAGTAGGGTCAAATTTGCAGACGTTTGTATTATATATCAATGTCAAAGTGGACATGCATATGGCTGAATTCTAAGACAGGACTTTCACTCCGAACTATTGGACTGATTGGAGACGCAATCAACCATAAGAAGCAGCACGTGACGAGAAAAACAGCGCTAAATTGGTGGGAGCATCAAAAGACAAGTAATTCAAATATTTACTAACAGCTAGGCTCTGCTTGAAGCTGAGTCTAGACTTGTGGAAGCTGTAGAGAATCTCTTCTGTAGCATCAGTATAGATTTGTTGATAAGTTGAGTAGCATCTTACAGGAAATGTATTCTTACTGATTAGCTCCATGTACTAGATCGCAGCTAAATTCGAGTAATATAATGATCAGGCACGAAGTTCCTCCAAAAAGAAACTCACCGTTCAGTACCTCGTACAATTATTGAAGTGTCTTTAAATTGGTTGATATAAGAGCTAACTTTTGGAAAGTATAGTTGAAGTTATAGTACATTCTGGGTTTTGGGTTATTTGTTGTATATTTTTCAACCAGTCCACTCCTCCGTAAAATATAATAAAATAGAAATAATCCTTGGGAAAGTAATAAAGCTTGGAAAATTTGATTTGACACGTTACCTCTATATTCTCTAATGATTCTCGTAAATATCGCTGCCGCTACCAACGTATGTAAAAATCAACAGGAGAATGTTTTCTTGACGTGTCTCTATTTTGAATTTATCCAACGATAAAATTCCCCTTTCCATGGATGAAGTAATTTTAGTTTTACTATCTTATGCACACGTAAACTGTCTGTTGCAGCCTTCAACTGAATGATAAAATATCCAGTATGTTCTCGACATTCCAAGGACACGATATAGCTTGTTTTATTATTTTATCCATACTCACAAGCGATGAAAGTAGTACATTCGCGTGATATCAGTTACAATTTTTCATGAATCTAAATTTGTACTTCAGAGGTAAACTCTACTTAGCACCATTTGGAAAATTTCACAGGAAGGTGGTTTAAAGTTTACGTCTTGATGACTCTGTGACATAGTACATTTTACCTCTGGTGTTTTTATTACTCCTTTGGATTTAATTTTGGAAGTATATTCCTTTCTGATTTCTCCTTTCAAAGTTATGTCCACTGAAAATCCGATTTTCGTGAAAAATGGAGATATGTAGTACAGTTTACCTCTGGTTAGAGGTACAGAAATAAAAATAGAAATGGAAAATAGTACATATTCACAAGATACAATCATTGATTTCATTCGAAATCCAATCAGCTCTTTCACCAAGGAGGAAGCGCTGGATCCAGCACAACTCACCAGAGTGCAGGGCAAAATTAAGGAAAAGGTCAAAACGTGCATCGAATGTGCATCGAAGAAGAATCTGTTGGCCACCAAGGACACAGTTTTTGACATGCCTGCGGTGTTGTTTTCTTGGAAAGAGCAAAACTATCGCCAATAAATATTATTTGGAGCATTTGTACAGTTTAGATATCAATTGAAAGCCATCGGTGAAGGAAAAACCAACAGATTTGTTCGACTCTTAACACACGAATATCTTCATTCAATTTCTTCACTTGTTCTTCCTCTAATTTATGTTAATACGCGAGGGGACAAAAACATTTTGCTAGAAGTATTTTCATGAGCTGTTTTTCCGAAACTATAGGCAACGAAGGCTTAAAAAATATATTGTTCTCTCTTGTTATCAGAATAGATACATTATTTTCCCTAACAAAAGACATCCTTTATTTTATTTCAATGTAACATCACGAATTAGACGGGGAAATCAAATTTTGAATTTCTTAGACTCGTAGCATGACAAATTCTATTCGTATAACAATAGCTTCTGCCTTTGTTGAATCTTATAATGGAGCCCGCTACGGTATCGGAAGGAAATGAAATTACACGGTGGGGGTTACCCAGTATAAAACATTTTACAAATGTTCCACATTAATCAACACTACAAATTAATATTAATACTAACCCTCCGACATCTCATCAAGAAGAAGAAATACACGATGTTTTCAACTGATTAAAAGGTGAAGTGAGAAAAAGCAATCCAAATAAAAACACCCAGATTTATATAGCAGACTTATGTACTTTCCGCATGATAAATACGTTTTTATCACGTAATGAATGAATTACGTTCACGTGGAGGGAAATTTTATATTCTAAGCTTCTTGGCTATTTCATTTCACAGCCATTTGCACCTGTCTTAGTTAAGTTGTGGTTAAGTTTTAATTACCAATTAAATTGAAATGTTCCTTGCACTATGATATTTAATCTTAAGTTAACGCTATAATTAATAGTTAAATCTAATCCACAGATAAAGTAG